>JAVCKT010000877.1:0-33310 GCA_032273925.1 Rhynchotus rufescens | reverse complement strand
TACACAGTCCAAGATTTGAAAACTGGCGTTCTTCATTAAGTGGGGAAAAATCATTTTTATCAATTAATATTTTATAATTTTGGATAGACTTTTTTTCCTTTATCTAATTTGGTTAATTTATCTTACAGATAACTGGGGTTTTTTTCTTCTTCTTCTTCTTCTTCTTAGGGGAGCAAATCACATCTGACTTTTCAGTTTTGTGTTTTGCTTTTCCTTAGACTCCCTCCACCTAGATCATCACTTTGACTGGAACTACATGCAGTAGCTGGTGGGTTTTATCTTAACTGACGTTAAATAGAATGTGTCTGATGAAGCTATAATCCAACCTCATTTTGTGCCTGCACCTTATTTGTGCAGGTCCTTATCTTCCGCTCTTTATTCACACTTTTAAGGTTCTGCTCAGGTGAGAATTTGCTGGATCTGCTACACGGATCACATACTCTTTGGGGAAAGGAAATCATCTGCTAGGTCTCAAAAGTTCAGGATTTTGTGTATTGACTATCCTATTAAGGTTGACTGTGCATGACAATGAAATATTTTGTAATCTTGATTATCTAAATAGTTCTCCCAGTACTCTTATAATTTCATTGAAAGATGGGAGGATTCTAGTTTGGCTAATGCCTTAATCGGTATTAGAACCCTTCTAATTAAAGCAGACCTGTTACTTAAAAAAAAAAAGTGCAGGATGTTCTGTAATCCTGGATTACAAGATTAAACAAGAAACTTCAAATTTCCTTTTGAAGTAGAGTATCACTCAGAAGCAAGAACTTCTAATCACAAGAAAATTATTTTGATAGACTACAAGTACCTAGAAAACATTTTTAAGAAAACAAAAAAGTGATTATTGATTTCATTGTGCATTATCATAACTATGTAGAAGAAGCAAGAATCTGAGGAGGGAGATTAAACTTTTGCATCTGACCAACTTGGACCTTGATTACCAAAAATCCAGTGGCACAGCATGGACAGGACTGGGATCATTCAGGTCAGATGGCTAATCCCACTTTGAGCAGAGAACACTCAACACAAGCACGCCTCGCTCTGAAGCTGCATGCACAAAACAAAACCTGTGATCTTCTCACAGCAGTAAAACAGGCAGTATAAATGAAAAACAAAGCAATTAGTATATACGCACACACACTGATGAGGTATCACAGCTCCTAACTCAGAAAGAGCTTCAGCACAGATCTGAAAATAGTCAATCCAATTTTGGGACTGTATCCAAAGACTTCCCCAGTGCAGTTTGCCACCTTCCTGAGGATGCAAAGGGACTGATGGCTGACTTATTATACATGAAGTATTTCCCACACTTCCAGGTTTTAGAGGAGACTGCCTGTACAGAGCAAGCAAACCGGTGGTGCCGCGGCGCCCTGCAGCAAGCTGAGTCCGGCAGACTGGACATATCACTGCGGCTCCTGCCACTTCCCAGTGCCGTCCAGCTCCGGGAAGATGGTGGAAGCAGGTGCATGACATGAAGTAACCTGCCCGAGACAGTGGGACCAGCAGCGTCAGCTCTCCACTATAACTCCTTCCTCTTCTGCTGAACTGAGACCTTGCTCACTTCACCAGCACTTGAGAGCTCTGCAAACTGGCTCTGTTCTGCACCTATTGCAGAAGGCCTATCTTGAAGAGTGCTCTGACTACTGAGCAGTAGCGTCAGCCCCATGATCAACAAGACCACTTGAACCTCCCACCTCTATGCAGTTGACTTCTAAATGGAAAGAAATGCAGCTACAGAGTTATTTTGTCAGATTGCTAAAGCTGAAAATTCCACCAAGAGCCAGTTGATAAATGAAGAATGTGTATTGTCTGAACTACAGTCCAATTTACAAAGGCAGAAGCTTTGTAAAAGGTTCAGAGTACAGTGGATCTCAAGAGCAGGAGCTATAAAATCCTGTGAGGGGTGAAGGCATTTGGCCACTTTGCATGTCCCTAGTGAAGAGGGGCACATCCTCACAGCTCTAGGTATAAGCTTCAGTCCTGCCTCTCTTTCCCTCCCTCCCTCCCTCCCTTCCTCCCTTCCCAGCAGCACACAAAGACTTGCTATAAGAGAAATTTTGAATTAGAAAAATATTTTTGATTATATTTTGTCTCAGCTTTAAGAGTCACCCAATTAAATCTCCGAATGCTGTCCCTCAACAGCATCACCGATTGGTGGCATGCACATCTTGAGTCCTCTTGCACTGCTTGGTTCATCTTCATTGAAAATTGTGACTGGGCATAGTGCTATGACTGCACTACAGACTGCAAATAATAGGCAGGGCTAGTTTTCCCAGGACGAGGTCTTGTGGTCTCTTGAAATACATGGAAAGCATCTGTTAGTCTCTGCACCTATCATCAAATGCAAGTCTTGATTGTAGTCTTCTCACTACTGAAGTTTTTCCTAACATAACCTTCTGCTTAAATGAGAAAGGAGGGGAAGTCTCAGTAAATACCTTCACAGAACAGAAGACCAAGGTGAGAAAGCTGAGACCTGGCACAAGGCCTGAGAAGTGAAAGACACTGTCCTCCAGACACGAGATGTGTCTCATGAACCTCCCTAACAGCAAAGGCTTCCTACTGTCACACTTGGAAACAAAGAAAGCTAAAGTGCTTTTATTGCATTGCTCTCTGCAATGGAAACTGCCAAGAAACACAAGTTAGAAGACTATTTATGAAACTTTGGATGACACTACATAGCCAGCAAGTGAATTGTTCAGATACTTATCACAAATCTGTGCATGCAAATCACGAAGACTCAGACTGATAAAGAGCCAATTGTGAAGAGCATCTAGTTTTAAGCACCTATGTTGGATGCCAACAAGGACATTATCTCCACAATAATTTGTTCCTGTACTTTAATTACTGCCTTTAATTACAAACACTGCCATTTGTTGTTGCTGTTTTTTTATAAGGATCATAGGCTAATACACAAGAGGCTACTTAAGTGGTAGTGATACCACTCTCATTGCTTTAAATCAGCATCATCTCCCTACAACTTAAGTGAAACAAAAATAAATGTACAATTCATATTTTATTATCTAATGATCTATTATCTAATGTGCAACATGTGGAAGAAAAACAAAAGAAAACAAAAAAAAAACACACACCACACCACCAGCCAGCCAAGTTCTACAGCCAAAGCACACGGGCATCTCGAAGCTCCAAATGCAACTTGGAGCCACAAAATAGACAAGTCAGAAGGAGCAATCTAAAAAGACCCAGGAAAAAAAAACATCATAAAAATGCTGTAAGTAGTAAAGCATTCAAGTTCCTAGCTTCTCCTACAAGCTGCGTTCCCAAAACAATCACAGCAGAGGCAACTCCACTGAGAGAGAGAAAGAGAGAAGGGGAAGGGGAAAAAAAAAAAAAGTGAGCTGATGCTCACCTTAAATGGAGGAGGTGTCCGCATTGCACATTTGCCACGGATTCAGCTGATTTATATATATATATATCTTTTTTGGGCAAAAAAGCACTATTTTTATGGGACATTTTGTGTAGTATCTGAAGAGGGATTGTAATGTTTAAAATGTGTTATGGTGCTAAAGTAAGTTGGAAGGGAAAAAAAAAACAGAAATAGCAAGGGAGGGTGGGGAGGGAAGGACAAGATAGCAAATGCTGAACTTGAAATTTTAGCTTTTCGTTTTAGGAAAAGTGTGATAAATTATTTCTTTTCTCTTCTGAAATATAGCTTGGTCATGACCATATGAGCTCGTTGGCTATCACTCATGTATACAGATGCATGCACACACAGAAATACAAAAAAAAAAAGAACG
This sequence comes from Rhynchotus rufescens, assembly GCA_032273925.1. Classification (NCBI taxonomy): domain Eukaryota; kingdom Metazoa; phylum Chordata; class Aves; order Tinamiformes; family Tinamidae; genus Rhynchotus; species Rhynchotus rufescens. The sequence continues at coordinate 29,555 of JAVCKT010000877.1, read as the reverse complement.
CGTATAGATGTAAGAAAAAAAACAAAAAATATTTAGATGAAAAGTGAACTGTTCTTAGAGACAAACTGTGTCGAGGGCGCCCAGGGGGGCCCGGTGAGGCCACCCTGGCCGGCTTCTCCCCGGCGCGGTCGGCTCGCTCGCGCGCCGCCGTGCCGGGCAGCCCTCGGCCCTGCCGCTGCCGGAGGGAGCAAGGACGGAGCTCTCGCTCAAGGCGCCGGCCAGCGAGGCGGGCAGTGGGCTGTAAAATAGGTTGGTTTTAAAAATAATATATATTATCTGTCTAGGAACCGTAAAAGGCGGGGGAATCAATTACATCTCCCTATGATATACTCTCACTTGCTAATAAAATGGGGACACTCTGTTAACCAGTTCTGTACTTGCTTTGTCTTATATATCCATACATTTAAAACATAAAAAAAAAAAAAGACTACTTGAATTGTATTCTATTTCGTGGTTTGGAGGGGAGGGCTAGGGGGAGTCTTGAGAGGGGGAGGATTTTAATGTATAATCCTTTTGTTTGTTATTACCTTGCAATGTTGAGCCATGAAGCCTTTGTTTAAAAAAATGGCACTGCAATACACGACAAAGAAAATCCTTTATTTATTTTATTAAATATATATGGAAAAGAATGAAAATTGGTCCAAATTAAAAGGGCGGGGGGAGGGGGGAGTGGGTGGGGAAGGCAGAATAAAAACAGAGCAATTGCAAATAATTGACTTTTTTTTTTTCCTTTTCATGTGTCTTTTTTTAAAAGAAACCTAGTTTTTATTTTTTAAAAAGAGAAGTAAAAGCTTTCCTGGATGCTTTGTACCAAAAAAAGAAAAATGAAAAAAAAAAAAAAAAAGAAGAAAATCTGTTAAGCAAATAAATATCCATCCAGAATATGAAGCCTGACTTTTTCTTTTATTTATTTTTCACTACTGGGGCGAGGGGGAGGGATCACTGCTGGGAGGAGGAGGGGAAGCCAGGAGGGAAGGAAGGAGGAAGGAAGCCATGCCAAGTGGCTGTTAGGTTAATTAAGGTCATTAGGTTAATTAAGGTCATTAGGTTATTAAGGTTGTTAATGCTCCCCTCTTTTGGAGCTGCAGCCTTTAAGGGATGGGATGGTCTCCAGCATCTTCTGCTGCCCCAAAGGCAATGCTGGAGCTTTGGTTGTCTGGCTCTGGCCAGTTGAGCTTGGTGCCTGCTTTTGGTGGTGCTTTGTTGGGGCTGGTGGTGTTTTCCAGAAGCTGTCAGCGTTTGGTTGAGTTCAGTATTTTATGGATTTGGGCCATATCTGAAGTCCCAGTCTCTGGAGTTCCCACTTGAAGGCAAGCTAAACTGGAAGGGAAGATATGTTGAAGGTAAGAAGGGGAAAAAAAAATCTTATCTATATTCAACTTTCCTTGTTTTCTCAGGATTCCAGCAATTCTGATTTCTAGGGACAAGATGTTGTGGTGTCTGGAAGATCCATGTTGACTGCTTTTTATCGTCTGTAAGGTTTATATGTGGTGCAAGTGCTAGGAAAAGTACTCTGGATCTAGGCTGGTAGTGGCTTCTATTGCTGTATTAACTACTGGAGAAGCTGATGCTAAAGACATGTCCTTTATGCTGTCCTTTATGTCCAAATGCAGCTAGATACTGTGCATCTGACATGAGTCACTGATTCAGGTACCCATGAGTACAAATTGTGTCTTTGGAAAACTTTTAAAACTTGTGCTAAGCTGAAAATGTAGATTTTCCTTGGACACTTTTTAATAACTAGATGGCAGGTTTTGTTGTGCAGCTTCAGGGACAGCTGCCTCCTTTGGATGCTTCTTCACTGTAGGTGGAGAAAGGCTGTGTTCCTCTTCCTATCCCTCCACCTGTCCTCCTGCCCCAGACCTTTGGCTCTTTTTGTGCCCAAAGGTGGCCCTCCAAAGGGCTAACCTAGTCGTGACTGTAGCATCTACTGCTAGTTTTAAGAGCTGGCAGAGCATGCAGACCTCTTTCTGGGCTCTTTTTTTAGTTCATTTGTACCAACATATCCCAAGTGGGGGGACTTCAACTCAGAAGTCCCCAACTGGGGACTTCTGAGCCTGGTTGAGTGAGGTCTGACTGTTGCGACTTGGGCTTCTTAGATGCATTGAGAGAGTTGACTGGGATTTTCTTAAGCTTTCCTGAGGCTGCTCCAGGGACCTACGTGTGTTGCTTTGCTGCCTTGCAAGGGGATGGGGAGGCAAATGATAACTTTGGCAGAAAAGCAAGAAACTGCCTCCCTGGTACCCTGCAAAGGAATGGATGAGCACTCCTTGTCCAAACCTACCTGTTCTTCCAGGTATGGATATTATGTTGTTCTGTAGGAGACAGCAAGCAAATGGTTTTAATTTAAAAAACAAACAACAACAAGAAGCTTTGGATGTACACAAACTGCAGGCACTGTGGTGGAGTGGCAGTTCCAGGACTCCCAGGCCAAGGGATGCCCTATCCTGGGAATTTCTTCTTGTGCAAGGGGCTTGGGACGGCTCCCAGGAGGGAGCCGTGGCTCCCGTTGGGACGCGTGCTGCGGCAGGCGTGACTTCAACCTGCTGGAAATGCTGTGTTGGTCCAGGCGGGAGTCTTGGCCTGCTCTGCTGTTCTGCTACCAGCTGTGCACGCGTGGAGGAATGCACTTGTTCATTAAAATCATGTCAGCCTTCATGGAGAGCCCTTTGGGAGCCTCCTTCCCTGTCTGCTCCTTGTTTCCACCAGCAAGGCACTGGCAACTGAGATTCCCAACCCACCAGGTGCTCCTTCAGTGACAAGCGATGGGCTGATGGCAGGAGAAGCCCTAACAAGGGGTTTTGGCTTGGGTGGTGATGGAACTAGGCTTGGCACTTCAAGTGGGCTATTCTAGTCTTAAGTTGGCAGCTTGCGGTTTTCAGTTTGGGTGTCCAGACTGCAGTTATTGGATGGGAGCATCACCACAGAGTGCTGATCTCCATGTGTCTTCTCCAAAGAGCAACACGGCAAGTGGCATTGGCTGGAAAGCATTAAGCATAGCACAATTTTGGGTGAGAAAGTCTAAACGGCTTCTTTTTGTCACTTTTAATATTTCCGTGTTTGACAAGTAACAGCAGAGTAACAAACTCCCTCTCATGAGCAATCGTGAGTACCTGGCATCTCTCATGAGCATCTCTGCCAATACCTGTCTCACTGATCAAAATCACTATAGAGACATTCCATTTTTACTGTTTTTTAAATGTTCTTGTGTGCATATGTTTGCCCTGCTTTGGTGACTGTCTTTTGAGCAGCTCACAGTTGCAGGACATGGAGACAAAATAATGCTAAACTGACAAAGCAGAGTGAGTTATTTCCATGCCTTGCCACAGGAGAAGGGCTGGAACTACCTCTCTGCTCATTTTCTCACCAAACTGTTCAGGTGAAGAAGTTTTCCTCTTGTACAAGACTATACCTTTCAGCTCAGCAGATCTTCAAAGGAACTCTCTTAGGAAGGCAGAAACACATGGAAAATGGGGCATGATACTGCAAACTGATGTTTCACATAAATCTGTAAAATAATTTTCCATCATTAATGGCAACCCACCCAAAAAGCACTCAAGTCTTTTGTTTTGGATCTTGTCTTGAGACAAAAGGTCTCTTGTCTCATTGCTACCACTCTAAGGTGGAATGCAGCTGCTTGTAGCCAATGGCTAGAAGACCACTCCAGCTGCTGGTGCTGATATCTGTTCTTAAGACAACTTTTCTTGCTTTTCTCTTTAGGTGAGGGAGCCACTTCATTCGCTTCATTTTGACAGAATAACAAGCCAAGCTCTTTTAGTCTCCTTTTGTAAACTGGATTGGGACAGTCTGATTTTTTTTCCCCACCAGTTCTTCCACTGTAGTCCATCATCTCTGCAACTCTTCTCGTTTGACTAAGGGCCAGCAGGGAGCAGAAGCTTCTGAAAACGCCCTTTTTTTGCAGAGCAGTTTATTAGCACGCTGCCTGATCTCCAGGGTTTAGAAGTCATGGGCTGAGGTTCAAGGGAAGCTTTCTACTGTGTGATTAGGGAGTGCTGGGCCTTCAGGCAATATCCTTCAGACAAGGGATGAACAAAGGCTTCCTTTGAGAGTAGAGGTCACTTAGTCTTAAGTAGCGTAAAGCAAGTGCAATATTTTGTATCTAAAGTTGTTGTTGTTGTCTTCCTGCTGTAAATACCCCTGCAGATAGGCAATCCCCACCATAATTAATGCCTGTGTTGGAGTTGCAACCTAGGAGTTGTGCTTGTGGAGAGCCATGCCCTCTCGGAGCTGCAGTGTGAAGCAAAGGCCATAGACCAGTCTTGGACACTTTGTGAATAGTAAAGTGCTAAATTCCAGTCTCCAGAAGCTCAGCTACCCAAATCCTTGACAGAGACTTGGCAGGGAAGCAGGGACCACCCTGCCCACCTTTCCTAAGGTGTTCCTCTGGAAGAGACATGGTTTTAAAGCTATTGGGGCTAAAGAGAAATCAGCCTCTGCCTCTCCATTCCAGGTAAATACACTCCTCACTAAGAAGACAGCATCCTTTGGCCCTTTGGTCACTTTAGGGAGAGGAAACCACAGCTCTCTTTTTCAATGGATAAGGACTTAACTTCTTAACTCTGGAGTTAGGAGGTGGCCCAAAATAGAAATGAAAGGGGAAGCAGGTGATTTATAGTGCTCAGGATCTTGCAAACACCCCAGACTGTTCCTCAGATGGTGCTTCCAGCCTTTGCTGATCTCATTTCAGAGATCAGAAACCTGTTTCCCCAGTGGCAGTGAGATGCTCTGTATAGTGAATTCGAGTCTAGCTTTGCTTCCTTTAAATAATGTTCATGGTTTCCTATGAAGGAGCTCACAGATCATCTTGGTTCACAGACAAGCTGAAAAATCCCTTGTTAAGGAGCTCTTCCCCCCACCACCACTCTTTCTAGCAAAAAAACCTAAGAAATAAGCAAACTATTTCATGTTTTGCAGGAGACACAAGGTGGGCGTCTGAGCAAGGTGGGCATCTTTCATGGAAAGAAAGCACGAACCCAGTGGCCGTTTAGACTTGTTGGAGCCTGGCCTGTTGTGCACCTGGTAGACCTCTAATAAAGAAGCAAGGGAAACAGGCTTTGAGGTATGCCTGCAAGTGTCACTGACTCCTTAAATGAACAAAAAGACACGAATCTAGGGGCTACAGTTGTCTTCATGTCCAAGCTAGGAGCACATTGGCCTGTGTAGATCACTCTAGCCTTTAAGAATATCCCCTGCCTCTATTTTATTTTATTATTGTTCTCACCAGGAACAGGAATTTTTGATACTTGATATTTCTTTTCAGCCTCGAGCCAGAAGGGCACACTGATAATGGTAATCTTTGTGTTTTTTTTTCCTTCCATATCTGAGGCATAGCTGCAAAGGGAGGGAGGTGATGAGGAAAATATTACGGCTTCATCTTCCACGACGTTGTTGCTTCTGTTCCTCCTCCCTCTCCCCTCCATTCTCCATGCTTAGCGAAGACGGCGGCAGGAGTATTATTTCTCAAGGCCTACAATGACGTCAATATGCGGGGTATTTATTTATGAAATCGAATCTAGCAGTGGGGGAGAGGAGAGCGGAGGAAGATGGATGCGCACAACAAGCAGCTGCCAAGATAGAGCAGAGCAACAACCTCACAGGATTTTTCTGCTCTCTGTCTCGGGGAGGGATGTGATGCCCAGAGCTTTAGAGGCCCAGGAAAAGACAGAAAACAGTCATTTGCCCATGGCAGGCCATTATGTGAATACAGTAAAGATGCATTAAGATGTTGAGATGAAGATGTAAATAGCCTGTTTCTGGGGCTGTGGTATGCAATCCCAGTACTTTCCATGATGATGTGATGCCTTTGGCTCCAATATCCAGGACCTTTGGAAAAGGTGTTGGGGGGGGGAAAGGTGCCTTTGTGCACAGTCTTGCACAAAGTCTTGCACAGTCTCATGCACAGCTTGACCAAGGGACTGGGTTTCCCAGCTAAAATTCCTTCTGGAAAGGAGCACGGTCCCTCTGGGGTGGATACAAATGGAGCCCATAAGTGCCTTGTCTGGGAGCAGGCAGCCCCCAGTTGTGCATGGAAGTTGTGTAGGGGAATTCACTCATGGAAGGACATAAGGGAGTGCTGATTTGGTCCTTGCCTTGCTTTGCCTTTGCTGAACTTCACTGCTTGCAGAGAGCTGGTGTCAGTGAGTGGGCTTCTCCCTCACGGGAGCTAGATCAAGACGTTGGTGCTGGCCCTCCAACTTCATGCTCCTACAAGGCGAGGGCAGGCGGACACGTTCTGGAGATCTGTTTACAAGTCAGGCTATCGACAGTTATATAATGACACGAGCCTCCTTGCCAACAAATTGTTGTCGGCGCTGGACAAGACAATTAGCTCGCGGCTGCGGGCTGCGAGCTTGCACAATGCCGGCTTTGTGCCACTCGTCCATACGCCCGGGACGCGGCATCCGCGGCATGTGCGAGCCAGCCTGCTCCACTCGCTGTCCTCAGAGGGAGAGGTGGCCCAGGAGATGGGAAAGGAGGACCCAACGTGATCTAGGCTTCTGTCCTTGCCTAGGTCGGCGTGAGTCCTGGCGGCAACAGGAGGTGTCGCGGAGGGCGCCGGGTCTGGAGCGTGTCTCGCGGCGCTTTCCTGTGCTGGAAGCGAGGGGATGGCGGTAAATTGGTGATGGCGCCGCAGGGCAAAGACTGCTCTGACCCTGCCATGGAAGTGTGATGGGAAGCCTCGGTGTTTGGCTTCCTGTGTTTCCTGGTGTGCTGACGGATTTAGGCTATTGCTGAGACTTCTGACTCTGCGTCTGCAGAGTCAGTGGAAAAAATGTAGTGTCTAGAGATGGGAAATACCAGGCTCTCTTAGAAATGCTCTCGCTTAAAAGGGAAAGGTGGCTTCCTGGCTAGCTTACATTCCTCTCCTAAATGGGTGTAAAGGGAAGCAGAGCTTTGTAAAGCTGAGAAGTGTGCCCTGAACCTCGGCTCCTGTCATTTAAACCTGAAATGACTCTTCTCTGGGTCCCTTTCAGAGACGCACTTGAACCACAAGAGACTTCTAACAGAGATAGGCTGGGGCTGGATTTGGTGCCCACCTGAGTCCACTGCTTGGCCCTTCTTCCCTTGCTTAGTGGGGCCAGGGCAGGCCACAGGGCAGTGTGTGCAGAGTATCTCTCAGCACTCTCGCATGTACCAGTGCCTCTGGCTTCCAAAGAGAAGGATGCATGGAAAGGGAAGACTGTCTGAAACAAAATACTCAATGTCCTCAAAGGCCATAGGTTAATCTAGTGAAAGGAGAATTGCTCACCACTGTAAAACGTTAGTGAAAGGAAAACATGGAGAAATGGCAGCTATTTCTGTACTTAGGTGCACTGCATAGGAAAACTGCGTAGGAAAACGTGGCTAAATCCTCATACTCCAGAGAAGCTGAGTGTGGAGAGCCAGGGAGTCAGAGAGGGCTTCTGCTCACAGTGTGATGGGACAGTCTTGTGCAGGCTGAAGTCTTTTACCTCATTCTATATCTGAACTAGTTGGTAGCTTTCTATGTGCCTGGATGAAGGTACCTCATTTTTCAGTCAACAGCATGCAAGTGTCCTTATGCTTGTGGTACCTGCTGCAAGAGCTTTGAGACCCACCAACCTGTCATACAGCTTACTGGAAGTTAACCCAGCTATGTGGCAGACAAAATTTGTTGGTCTTAACAGCACCCGCATACCTGCCTGACAGGCAATATTCCACTCAGCCCGGCCAAAGAGAAACAGTTCCCTCTGGATGTGAGTCATATTCCTTCATCTTTATAACCACTTCAAGCAATTTGTCTTGCAGACTTTCTGACTACATTTACATGAAATGCATCCTTCCTTTCTTTCTATTCCTGGCTCCATGTATGAGTCTATTTTGGCTGATGTTCTCTGAGGTTGAGGGGACACACAGCAGAGACCATGTTATGCTTTCAGTAAGTATTTGGCAGCACTTAGGCAGGCTCTTGGTTTCTCTGGTCACTTGCAATGGAGTTATATGCCAGCAATGGAGCGGGGGGAATGATAAGCTGCTGTTCACTGTTAGAAATCCTACTTTTAAGAGTCGTCTGGAGACACAAATAACCTCACAAGACCCCTGGAAGCGAAGCCGAGTGTCTGGGTAATTGGCAAAGTCAGGGAGTTATAAAGAAGGGTGGGAGAAAGAAGAGACTCTGAGGAATAGCTTTGCATGAGTACAACACGGTTAGGAACTGTTCCTCCCTGGGATTTGAGGCCAGGCCATTATTTATATCCCCATAGCTCTGCCAGCACTCTGCACTTGCAGCACGAGAGCTCAGGTTCTGGAATTCAAGCCCTGAGCGAGCTAGAGGTTTTCATTCATGCTTGTGAGACGTGATAAGCACGAGTTGGAGGGCAAGTGATGATGTACATAAAAATAGCGCAAGTCCCTTGCAAGTTTTACCTTAAGACCTGCTTTCTGTATGAAGAAAAACCATGTAAAAGCAGTATCTTCAGTCTGGAAAAGGAGGTGACTGGGGTATATGATAGAGGCTTTTGAACTTGTGAGGGCAGATACTGCTTTCTGCCTCAATTCAGGATTTGTGGAACTTCAGAGCAAGCCATCTGTTGTGGAAATAAAACACCTAGCTCTATCACAGCTCAAAGCACCCTGTGGATACTTATGTTTGATTATCACAATGTTTGGAGCAACAGAGGAATCACTCGATGCAAAATGACTGCCTTAACTTTGCTATGCCTTTTCCCATACTAATCATGGGGCTCGCAAAAGAAGGTTTAACATTAGCCAGGCATCATCCAGAGATCTCCAAAAACGGATGGCTGCTGCAATGGGTGGAGTGGGGTTTTTTTGCCTCCTGTTGACAATCAGGCTGTTGATATTCTTTTTAATTTTTATTACTGTTCAAATAACTGCAGAGGTTATTCTTAGCCATGGGGAGCATAATTTTTAAGTAAAAGGAAAAACGCACTAATGAGCCATTACCACAAAAATAACCTGTGGCAGGGAGGAAGGAGGGCAGGCCAAAATATGTAGCCTGTTCACCAAATAAGGACCCTTGCAAAGGCAGCCCCAAGAGCTGCTAGGCTTAGGAAGTACAAGGCGGGGCTTTGGGGTGGAAGAGTGAATCAGCACAGCCACCAGGTCACACCCACACAAACAATATCTCATTTCCCTTGAATTGTACATTGTGATAAAGACCTAGTTGGTTTTTTTTTTTTTGAATTTCACTGGTTGCCCAAGAAGACTCAAGCATGAAATTAGGTTTCCTGCACCTTAATAAATTAATTTGCTCTGAACTAAAAATGAGGGCATGTGTATTGACAGGAGTCAAGAGGCTTCAAATGACACATGTGTTTTGCTTTTGCATTACAACAAGGCCTGATCCTGTGAATTTTTACACATTATGTTCAAGTTTACCACTAAAAGCAGCCCTCCTGCTTTTGCTCTGTGCAGTGCAGTACAAGTAGTCAGAGTTTGCAAAACCAAAGATGAAGTTTGTGTTGCTATCTGCCAAGCTCTTGAACTGGTGGCCTATGCTGGTGTTTTCCTCGCATTGGAGAACCATTAATTTTGTGTTTCTGAAATTCTTCAATCTTAGCAGCTCTGCTTGCCTAGAAATGCGTGGTCTCTCTTTAGCCTTCTGGGTTAGCTGGTCAAGAACCCTCTGGCTCATGTGCAACTTAGCATGTGCTTCACAGTAGGAGACATGAGGACTCTACATCATATCTACCAAGAGGTACTATAGCATGGATCATGGATGACAAGAAAACTGTGCATCCAGCAGGAAAAGCAAGTGTATCTCAATCCTCATATTAAAAAAAAAAATGTGTTTTGTTATCGTTCAGTGACTTGTAGCACATTTCTCCCTGACAAAAAAGAACAAGGATGGGAATTTCCATGCTGATTGTGAAGGCAGCATTTTTATCTGGAGGGAATGTCAAGATAAACTTTACTATAGGAAAAGACTGTGACCTGGCAAAGGCTGCTAAGTGTCATGGATAGCCCTGGCTGAACTTTCTCAGATTTCTAAGCCCTGTGCTGCTAAAAGAAGCCTTTTCTTTTTGCTGCTAGGTTGGCACTGGCCACTTAATGTTACAGATACAGGACTTGCAGGTGTCCAGTTAAAAATGAAAATGTGTTGTTATTTGTTTCAGTCAGAGGGTACCAAACTGAGCTTTTAGAATAAGACCTCACGAGGTGTACAGCAGGATCATGACATTTTTTTCTTCAGGTCTGGATTTGATGTTGCCTTCTACCTTAGCAACAGCCAGTTCAAGAACTCTTAAGATAAAATAGATGCCAACCTCTGACTCATGGACAAGAATCTATAGTATAAGGTCTTCCTGGAATTTCCATTCATCAAAGGTCCTGGAATACTCTGACAGTTCCTTCAAATCCCAGGAGTCCTAAGGCTTGCCACCAATTTTTCTGCCTGTAAATCTCTGCCTCATTTAGCAACTCAATGATAAGCTTGGGAGTAGAGAGAGGATTTTTTTACCTGCCAAGCACAGCCTCAAAGTCTTACAAAAAGCATAAATCTCATTTAGCCTCCTTTTAGGAGGTATCACAGGCAACTCCCCAGGCACAAGCTTATTTGCATGGGATCTCTCCTTACAGTCATAAGAATTTCCATTTCCCATGGGCAAAGGCCACTGGCACAAATGGCAGAACGTCGCCAGAGGCTGCATCCCAAGCCCTCTCCCAGGTCCATGTCACATAGTTTTGACGGGAGGAAGAAAAGTCTCAACTGCATTTTTTTGATAAAATGGTACTTCATTGAGCTGCAAACTGTACCTTAGCCAATGTATTGCCATGCTCTATTGACTTACTGTTTTGTCCAAACCAGAATGAAGATAAAAGCCCTAGCTCCTGGGCTGCCTGTGGTTTTTGCTGGCTATGTTTATCTCCTCTGGTTGCCTCACCTCTCCCCAGTCTGTGTTTGTGGTCATCCACAGTCTTAGCTTCTGTGCTACCCAGCTCTCTCATCCCTTTTCCTTCTTCGAGAGGGAGTTTAAAAAACTGTCAAACTGACAATCTGGGACAAAGACAAAAAATAAGGAACACCCTGGAATTTCCTAGTGATACCAGATAAAAGCAACTGGAGAACAGCACCAGCGATTACAATGATTAATGTTTCTTTCCATGTGGATACTACCAAAGGAGGCAAGTTTGTGTGCTTTGAGAGAAACAATTCTTTGTCTTGCTCATCTGCCCCTCACAGATATTTTCTGTTTTTTTTTAAGCTCCAAGAAGTCTCGTAGGACAGTGACACAAGCTGTAAGGACTTACTATTCTAAGTCTGTCCTCTGAAGACTGGTCAAAGTTAAACCGACAATATTCCGGATTTTTTCGTTCCCTTCTATTCCCTCTTCACTAAGGAGACCCCATTTTAATTATTATTTAGGAAAAGACAGCTGCTTCCTGTTTGTATCATTAATTTATTTTGTTTCCTGAAGGGAAGCTTTGGCGAAAAGAATCTGTGGCTATCTGGAACCTCTCACAAAATATCACTGGTTGCATGGGCCAAGGTTAAATACAATAGCTAGGTTTATTTTTAAATGAATATTATTTTTCTAAGTTCATGCCAAAGCAGAGACTGAAATTCTAATACACATACCTAAGCTTTTACAGTAAACCCTGCTTTTCATACATAACTCCCCAAAAGGGACACAGGCATTCTTAGTTACGACAAATGCTAAAACGCTATTTTCCCGTTAACTATTAGAAAACCAAGGCAAGAGGGAGACAAAGTGTAGCACCTTTTCTCCGATTTCTTGATGTCACACTTTGGTGTAATTACCTTACGTTGGTAAACATGATGCTGAACTCATGCTTGACTAAACTGATAACCATCCACGACAATATGACTGGCTTGGTGGACGTGGGGAGAGTGGTGCGTGTTGTTTATGTATTTAGCAAGGTTTTCACTCTGTCTCCCTTGACTTTCTCACAGACTGTCATAAACTGAGGAAGGATGGGCTAAATAAGTGGGCAGTGATATGGACTGGAACCTGGAAGGCTCAAAGTGTTCTGATCAGCAACATGAAGTCCAGCTGGAGCTGATTTGCTGATGGTGGCTTCCTAGGGATCAATATTGGGGCCAAGAGTGTTTAACATCTTCATTAATGATCTGGGCAATGGGATGGAGCGCACCCTTACCAGGTTGCAGACCTCCCAAAACTTGGATCTTTTTGAGATGAGTAGACTAGATGGCTGTGCTTCCTGGCTGAAGGTTTTCAACAGTCTGGACAAATGGTCCAACAGGAGCATCGTGGACTTCAGCAAAGTGCAAAGTCTTTCCTGCCCTCTGCACCAGTACAGGCTGGAAAACAGTACTCCTCTGTACAAGAAGTGAAGCAAGTGCAGCGAAGAGCCACAGAGGGACTAGAGCATCTCTTATTTGAGGAGAAGCTGAGAGAGCTGGGATTATTTGGCCTGGAAAGGTGAAGACTCAGGAGAGATCTTAGTAAATGGGTATAAATATCCAACCAAAGGGCATTAAAGAAAGCAGAGCCAGACTCTTCTCACTGGTGCCCACTGAATAGACTGAGGGCAGTGGGCACAAACTGAAAGACAGGAAATTCCATTTAAACACAAGAAAATACTTTCTCACTGTAAAGATAGTTAAACATCAGAACAGGTTGCTCAAGGAGGGTGTGGAGTCTTCATCCTTGGAGATATTCAAAGCCTGAATGGATGCAGTGCCAAGCAACATGATCTAGCTGACCCTGAATCTCTAGAGGTCCCTCCCAACCCATTATTCTGTGAATTTAAGCCATGACAATAGCTCCAGGACTAAATGAGGCACCAAGGACCAGAGGTCTTCCAGACCAGCAATAAGGTCTTTGTCATAGGGCTAGTGCCATCTCTGACTATGGAGGGAGCTGTGAGCTCCACCTCATGTGGAGACATGATTGTTAGAGCCCTTCCAACTGCTTTTAGCACAGGCCATTTCCAAATTCTGTACTAAATGCTCTACCTCCATTCAGTGTATCTCCATTTTAGCAGTCTAGTCCTTTCCATTGATTGCAGAAAACAGTGGCCCACCAGCCCTTGCAGCCTTGCTGATATCCAGTCCTCCTGCTGCCAGGAGTTATTTGGCATCAGAACTATTGACCTTGCCAATGAGACTAAAGATTACGGGAGGTTTATTTACTGCACATGAAGTAACCCCACGCCCCCCACCCCGTCTTTCCTGGTTTCCTTCCTTATGTTTAGTCCTTCCCCTCATTAGGAACTTCCACATGCCAAGCTGCTTTGATGTAAACCACTACTTAAAAAAGAAAAATTGTGCAACTCCTTTCTTCCACTCCCTTCTCCTGTACTGAATATAGCTTAAAATTGAATAATGGATTTTTTTTTCCCCATTAAAAGAGTACTTCATGTTGCCAAGTCAGCCATGTGAGGTAAGATATGCTTAACTACGCAAGGAATGGGAGTGTGAAAACTTAATAGAAAAATGGGCAAAGTTCTAAACAGAGATAAAGCTGCATGTTTTTCCTTACACATCCAATGGATAAAATGGTTGAAATTTTGCTGCACTTTTTCGCTGGAGAACAACTTCATCTCAAAATGGGTCCTTACATTGGTGAAGTTAGAAACTACAGGAAAACAGTCTTCTAGCAAAAGTACCAGACAACCTTTACATGAAGCTGACAGTGCTGGCAGTAAGCTGGTATCAGATTTTCAGGAGAAAAGGACAGTTGTACTTGGTCTGACATCAAAGGAATAAAGGTGAGCGGTGTGCTACAGCCTTGAGAAGGCACGTCTGCCTATCCCACAGCAATGGGGGGATAGGCAGATGTTCCTTCTGCTCCACGTCAGGAACAGGATGAATGGGTGAGTACTGCAGCCACATCCAGAATTCTTTTCTGTCACATCCCAGGAAATGGTTCTTTCCCCGGGAAAGAAATAATATTACAATGTGCATTAACGAGCATTCAATGCAAGCAAGCAGCATCATTTAAAACTGTGATTGAATTAGAGGTTCATCCCCCCCCAGGGCTAACTGCAACCATCTGACACAGTTTCAAGCTTTGTTTGCATCGTGAGGTTGGCTGTAGCTTGTGTCCTGCCATTTAGCACATGCAACTCTACCAAGTAACTTCCCAAAGCGAGACAAGTCCGAGGTGCAACTCCCACTTTGCTCCTACAGCTGGGTGAGGCAGAGCCCTTGAATTATAAAAGACTTGAACTTCCTTTTCATGCAGGAGATGGGTGGGAGTCTTTTGATGGTACTGTTTCCTGCTGGAGGGGCAGAATTAATAAGAAAAATAGAACTTTAACCTCTTCACTCAGCTATGGAGGAGAGAGTCTTGCCATTGGGCAATGTCTATTCTGCTGGGAAGCGAGGGCTATTCCCATCCTGGGTATAACACAAGGTCAACAGCAGCAGTCTCCAGGAATATTAATCTTTCACCCCTCAGATCATGCCATGGGTAATTAATCACTTCATTGCATAACTTCTTGTAAGACAGGAAAAATAAGCTGCCTTTGCCAGCTTTTTGGACAAGTTATTTCACATACATTTGAACTTTCTTCCAGTATTTCTTGGGTTTTGATTGTGATGAATGAATTTCATCCAAGCCCCTTCCTGGCTGCGGAGGAGCCAGAAAACATGGAAGCGGGTGATGTCCTAACACAACAGCGAACTGAGCGGTGGATGAACTGCTTACCCCTGTGTTACAGACCGCAGGGGATCCCTGCAAACTCCAAATGGGCCGAGGGAAGCACAGCACTCATCAGAGTGGCTCCTTCCAGTGAGCACGGCCCATTGCGACAGCATTACGTTGCGTTTTACATCTGTATGTAATTGAAGGCAGGATCTGGCCAAGCTGCCGTTAACTCCAGAGAGCTGGAACCCGCCTAGGAGTGGGGAAATCCTGGAGTTTAATCCTAGAAAGGGAAATTTTGCTGCACACCTGGGAAATACCGCTATGACAGGCCCAGCTGCAGGAGACCTTCAGGCACTGCAGCGCATGCAAAGCTGCGAGGGATGTTGAGCCAAGAGGATTGCTGGAGCGGCTGACTATCAGCTAACGTCATCGCTCCCACCTCATGCTATGGGACTCACTGTTCCTTTCTATGGCTGTGTTACATGGGGAGAAAACGCAAGTTTCCTCTAAAAAACATTTTATGTCATATGAGGTAATGAAATAGGAAACAAGGTGCCCAGAGGCTACCTCATGCATCATGTGGTGTTCCTTGGCTTAGGTGGACAATAGCCAACTGATGTCCAGTCCTGGGAGGATGCGAAGGTATCATGTGTACTTCAGCAGCCCCCAACAACCTAATCCTGCCCCAAGCTACCTCTCATTGCAGACAGAGACCATCTTTCAGTGGCTCTGTACAGAAGATGTCCTTGGAGTCCCACAGTGAAATATTCAGTGAAGCTTCGTCCTCGTCTTTGATCAGCTCAGACCTGGTTCAGTCTGAGGATGATGGCAACTTCAAAAAGACTAAAATGCAAAATAAGTTATGAGTCAAAGCAAGGCCCTCCTCTGGCACAAACTAGAGGCCAACAGTGACGGACTGAGAGGAAACTGGAAAAAAGCTTGGTGACCATGAGAACCAGAACGCGACTCAGTGGATGTATAAAAGCTCTGTTCTTTAACGATTCTTGGAAAAGAGGTCAGGAAGCTCAGTTTGAAAGTGTTCCTGTGAAGATCACTTTATCCTTTGGCTCTAGCTAGTCCTTTGGTCAAAACAGAGGAACATTTCCTTATTTGAAGTGTTTTGAGATCCTTGCAGGAAGGACACTAACAAAGCAGATTACTTAGTGGTACATGTTATTAAGTGTCACAGACAGTGTCACGGGTGATGTTCAGGGAATCGGCACAGCGAAATGGAGTTTTCCAAAGTCACATTCACTGAGGTGTTGCACTTGGTGGGGTGGGCAGGATGAGGGGACGGGAGAGAGGAAATCCTGTCAACACACAGACATCCTCGCACACAGACTGGCACTGCTTGTATGGGGGGGATTTGCGTTTGCTTCTCTCCTGTTCACACTGAGATTTGCTGGCTCCATTCATCCTTCAGTCAGTACCTGGCAGCCGCATCTGCAGGCAGCACTTGGTGGTATGGCCAGGTGCTAACGAGCAAGGCAAAATCAAGTGGTGTGAAGAGGGAACTTTGCAGTTGGGAAGTAAAAGGAGTCTCCTTGGCACTCCCTCCACCAACCTCAGCATCGTGAAAGGAAGGTGACTTCTTTGTCATGTGAACACCGCTCACTAGATGGAGCATTGAGTGGTTCATCACCTCTCCCAGGAGCTGGAAAGCACCAAGAAACAGTGTATGTCTCAAGCTCATTGGTCTCTCTGATTCTTTGCGGATTAAGAACATCTATCACGTGAGCTGTGGTGGGAGCTCTGACGTCTTCCCACCCGTACAAGCTAATGTGTGTTCCTTGCTGTGCAATGTGTGGCCACAAATGGCTCACACTCCATCTGGCCATAGCTAAAGGCCTATCAAGAATAGGTCAGCTACATGAATTTCCTCTAAATCTGGTATTGCAGCAATGTAATGACATGACACTGTTGAAATAGAGACAGATTAAAAACAAGGCCAGACATAGCTATTCCCCAGGTACCATTCACATGAATAAACAAGATAAAGCTTGGGAAGAAAAGTACAGGAAATGGTTCTATTTATGGCTTGATCACACATCTTCCAAAAGCAACTGAGCCAGCTGGACAACTTACTATCTTCAACCACTCTACTGCTACAGGATACTGCCCCTCCAGATTGGTTGGCAAGGAACTGAAAGCAGCTTAGAAAGCAACCGCCCAAGCCGTTGGAACAGCACATCAAAACAGATAATAGCTTCCAACAGAAGATGGTGACAAGCAGGTAAGGACGCAATAGAGGGGCTTATCGCCTCAGCTGAAAGACCAATGAATTATATGGAAGGCAAGTAGATGTAAATACAAGCAGCAGAAGAAGCAGAATCACCAGTGGAAAGCAATTTGCCCAAATATCTTATGGCTCACAGACCCCAGTTTCCACCTGTGGAAAACCTGCTGACAGTCCAGCTTCCTGGAAGGAGAATCTGTCTGAACTGGGGTTTAGCCGCTCCTACGACAGGCAATAGAGAGCCATCTCGGAATGGAAGCTAGGAGGCTCAAAGAGGCTGTCTCAAGAAATAATAATTCAGGTATGCCCGATAAGTTCAAAAAAACATTACCCATTCTTTCCCTAACTTCCTTGACATCTATTGGAAAAAGGGAAGAGGAGTAGCAGAGTCTAATCTGTTTGGAGGTCTCCTCATCATGACCAGCTACACTCACTTTATGACAATAATCTGCCAGTGATTGCTGCAAATCCGCTTGGTTACATTATAAAAGAGGAGTCCTTTTTGGTGGGTTGAATCAGGAGACAGAGATTTCATTTCACAGTTGCAGCACTTGTGCCTGGAGAATCTCAGCTGAGCAAGCCAAAGACCATGTTTTCTTAAGCAAAGCTTAAATAGGCAGGTGAAGATGGTCTTCTCAATCACTGCTGAGCAGGCATCCTTATGTGGGGACTAGAGTAGTTCACAGCATTGGGTCCCTATGCCCCTTCTCTGACGTGACGAATGTCAAAGCCTCTTGATCTAGATTTGGATGAATTGCCTTGCTAATGTCAGCAACTATTATTTTTTTTCCTAGCTGATTACAAATCAGACATTCCATTTTGATAAAAGAAAGATTAAATCACCCCAGCTATTGCATATGTTTGTAAAAGTGTGCATATGTGCAAGTGCAGAGAGGAATTGTTGAGGACAACAAAATCAGGAAAGCTTCATGTTGCATAATGTCTGGAGCCTATGAGCTAATATGGGGCTGCTGCTGACTCATGCACTACAAATATACCTGAGCAACTTTGTAAGGCATTGGCGGAAATATTACGCTTTCTTCTGACTACAGAAGAAATAGGCAGCTGAATCAGTGGCTTTGGTGGGACACCCACTGCCCATAGCAGTGACCTAAGGATAAAAATATCCCTGGAGTAGATTCTGGAAATGAATTTGAAGATGAAGCTACAATACATGAATATTATCAATCTGTATAACAAAAATAAATTATTTCTTTGCCCCTTCCTTATCTGCCCCCAGGGCGGCTGCAAAGAAATTCCCGATTCTTTGGTTAAAAAAAAAAAAAACCCACCACACCTGTTAAAACACTTTTATTGTTTACTGTTTATTGAGGAGTGGAGAATTGTGGGGTAGTGATGAGCAGGGTCACCAGGTCCTCGATCATTTGGGTTTTTCATATGCGATGTCCACTGGCAGTAGTGCTGATGAGAGGAGAGCAACTGCTGATGCAAAGATAGCTGTTATGGTTGAAATTACTTCACTTTCCCCTTGACTCTGATACCTGAAAACAAGAATAGCCAGCAGCACGAGGCTGAAGAGACACCAGCCCATGAGCAGGCCCAAGGTGGCCACTGCCATCTTGATCCATGCCTGGATTCAGCTCAGCAATCAGCAGGTCTTTCCCCTTTGGTTGATCCATGAGTCGATTCAGCTCAGGTGGTCAGCAGGTCTTTCCCCTTTTGTTGATCCATGCCTTGATTCAGCTCAGGTGGTCAGCAGGTCTTTCCCCTTTTGTTGATCCATGCCTTGATTCAGCTCAGGTGGTCAGCAGGCATTTCCCCTTTTGCTTTACCAGAGTCTCTAGGCCTCAACAAGTGCACTGCCGTCCTTGAAGTTGATTACCACAGAGAATAAATATTGGTTGGTTATTTCTAACTCAGACAACATGAAGATAGATATCCTTTATGGAGGATGGTGTTTTCAGCTAGGTTGTCAGATTCTATCTCCCTGTTAATATTATTTGTTTGGTTTGTTTGAGCTTCTACTACATATTTTTTTTCCTATTTCTTCTAGAATTTACTTACTTTTGCCCTTTTTTTGTGAAGGTATTGCCTTCACAAGGTGAAGGTATTGCCACATTAACTATGAAGATCCATTAGCTGGTGGTACTGAGATGTATGGCATCATAAGAGTTCTATAGTTTGTCCATAGTTGGACAAGGGCCTTAACAGACTGAATAGTAAATGAGTGTTCAAGAAAGTGGGTGTATCTATCAATCCTATGTGCTCTTTAAAGGAGGGAAATGAACAGTTTCTTGAGCAAGATCTGCAAGGGAGTGTTAACTACACCAACTGTAGGGTCTTTTGGTCATGATTATTACTTGCATCTTCTCTTCCTAAGGCAAAACCTGCTAGCAATGGAACTCATGAAGGTAGAAGAGAATTTCCAGGAGCATGTGTATCTTTCCAGGGACACCCATTAATTATGCTAGTTCCTATATATTCTAGGCCAGGGAGATTGAAAAAAAAAAAAGAAAAACAAAAACCTTCAAGGAACTTAGTTCAAAATGAACCCATTGCCGTAAAGACGTCAATGCACTGGGCTGGATGGGTGAGATGCAAATTTGGCTGCCTAAGTTCAGTAACCAAGAAGAATCAATATTTTGGTTGGGCAAGTTTCAAGTCGTTGGCTTGGTTGGAAACACTAGACATCCAGTATTTCTGCTAGGTGTCATTAACCTCGCGCCCACCACACCCCAGTCTACACCCATCTGAACAGGAGGCCCAGTCGGCACAACTGATGGGGCACAGCTGTCAAATGTCACGGTGGGAGTCCAGAGGTGGAGAGTCCCTTGGCACCTTGGCTGTAGAGGCCTTGTACTGGTGTCTTGTGGGGAACGAGGTTCTTTTACAGGTTGGTGCCCTTGGAGTGGCTCCACTGGCTTTGGTGGCATGGTGTTCAGCAAAGGAAAGAGTAGTCAGTCCACCAATTTGACCTTTACAGAGCAGCTGCTTTCTGTCTCTACTGCTGGCAGTGCACTAATGAATTCTGAAAAGCAAAAGAAAAGCAAAAAAAAAAAAAAAGGAAAAAAGTATCTTGGCCCAGAGCTTTGGGTATTTGTAAGACAAAGATGGCCATAAAACTGTTGTGATGCCAATCAAGAGAAGCCTAGAATCTAACCTTATCCTTGGCAACAGGCTCCTGCGGCCATATCCCCCTCATTGCTCCAGGGTGCGGTGCCTTTTGTTCCAACCTTTCGTGTGCCAGGAAAAATGGAGGCAAGAAGAGTAAAAATAGGCATTGAACATAGGACAATTGTTGCCATTGCATGATAGCAGCCTCGCCTCTCTGCTGCTGTGGAGATGGTGTAAGAGAGCATCTTGGGCCGTCCTTGAGCCCGTTGCTGGATCGCTCCGTAGGTGGATATATTTTCTTTTCAGAGACATGCTTACATTTTCTAGGAGAGAGTTTGCATTGGCCAAAATGTTTCTGAAGCCTGTGCAAACCCTTCTCTGTGCACGCTGGCATTGCCATTCACGTTGTGTCATGGTCAGCACAGCGTCTTGCAGGTTCCACTGGGCAGGGGTGGTCTCCTCTGTCTTATGCCTCCCTTTCAAACACAAGAACCATGTAGAGTGGTCCATGTGCCAGCAGGTCACCTCTAGCACTCATGGCCATTGTGTCGTCCTTTTCAGTCCATCACCTTTTCCTCTGGCTGTCAGGACACAACCAAAATACCTGCAACCACAAACACACACAGAGAAAAGAAGCTTTTAATGCTTTTTGGCTTCAGCAGAAAACTGAAAAGTGACCAGCTAAAGAAGAAAACTCCATTTGGTCATTAACTTTTTTTTTTTTTTTTGCAAACCATGTGTTAAAAATGCTTTTCTGCCCAAGGAGACTTCGTACGAGGGAAAAGTAAAGCTAAGTTACAACTTCCTAAAAATAGGACATAGGGTTTTATAATTCCTTCCCTCTCACCATTGCTGTGCAAAGCCACCCCACCCACACGAAACTGCTGTCTGACTCACCCTTGTGTCTCACTTGCAGAGAAAGGCTTTCCACCGACAGGGGCACCTGGTCAAGAACATGACATTCAGGGTGGTGTTGCCTCTTTACACTTAAAATCATTTTAAATAGCTTTATATCTATGACTACAGGGACCTTCACATAGACAGAAGCATTACCAGTGGAAGAGACATGTTGTCATATCCTTGCCGTAAGTAGAGAGTGCAGGTCTTCTGGAAAAATACTCTTCTTGGGCCAGGCTGACTCAATGGCTGGGACAATAAGACAACTCTTCTGTATCGGTCCCTTCTCAGTATTATGCCCTTGGGCAGAGAGTTACCCTCGGCTATTCTGGGAACACGTATGACCTCTGTTACCAGAGTTTATTGTCACCACGTGTCCACTGGGAGCCCCAGCAACGTCTCCTATTGTCCATTGTGTAACGAACACACTTATGAAAGCCTTGCAGGAAAGCCAATACGGCATCAAAGTGGAAAGTGCTGGTAACTCCGAAAACAACTTCCAACTTCTTGCAGTGGTAGGAGATGCGAGGCACGGAGGAGAGACATGTTCTGCTCTCTCCAGCTTCCACAGGTAGTTGCATTGGGTCTTAGTTTTCCCACTTTTGCTGTCGGTCTCTGAGTTGCAGCGTGGGGAGGACGCTCCTTCTGCCACAAGCGCTATGTGACCTCGGGTTACTGATCTCCCCTGGCTTCAAAGATAAGAAGGAGAGAAAAGCTAGTGGTGAAGAAACTTCGCTGGCTGACCCTAAGTCAAAAAGCAATTTCTTCTTTACCAAAATCCCGAGTCTGCGGCTGGCCTATTGTGGTAAGTGCAGAAAAGCTGATTTTTTATGGCCAACAACGCTGAAGTCGCTCAGTTTGAAGCATAAGTGAAATGGCCCCATGAGAGCCTGTTGACTCAAGGGCAGGTCGGCAGCATCCTTAGGAAATAGCCCAGTGAGACCAGCTGAGTCATATCATGTTTCAGAGCTCCTGATTTCCAAACTGTGATATCTAGAGGCAGAATTGCTTCTGCTTTTTGATATGGTCCCATTGCTTCCAGTGGCAGCCCTGGGAAAAGAAGCATGTGTATCATTTCTGCACCATCTCCTACAGCCTCTCCTTTTTCGTTAATACCTTGTCCCCAGGGGCACCCCCTCAATTGCAGCCCCCCACAAGCCTCGTGAGGGCAAGCTTTCATTAAGAAACAATCAAGAGCAAGCCTGCAAAGATCATGCTTCCTTGCTCTCTGAAAGAAAGAAAATAAAAACATTAAATTTTCAGTTCTGTAGAGAAATTGATACCTTCATGCCTCACCATAAATTAAGGAAATAAAAGAAGAAAAAAGAGGGAGAGGAGTCTTTGCTTTTCCTAAGCCAGGGCAGCAGGGAGCGTACCTTGCTGATGCACCTTCCCCAAGAGAAGTGTTGTCTTCTCCTCCAGCTGCATGGGCAGGGAAAAGGTATAGGTTTAGAGCGTGGGGGTCTCGCTGGCTGCCCAACCACCGCCCTGCCTGCCACCAAGAGAAGACCAAGCTTTTGTTTGGCAGTTTTATTGTTCAGTTGACCCTCTGTGAGCTCTGTTTTCCTCATATCTTTAAGGTTGTTTTGCCATTAAAACGCGAAAGCAGCAGGTCACTCAAAAAAAACCCCAGGGTTACAAAGCCTCTATTTCTCCCTTTCTTATGTGGTCCATTTTCCAGGCTCGTAGCATCGTCTGAACCCTGTTCGCCTTTATTTTGCCTCCGGAATTGGCACTGAAGTCTGTTTGCACTAGGTAATCGAAAGGTGGATTTGTCACTGCAGCAATGCACCTAAGCATGGAAAATCCGCTCTCTCATTTCTTCCCCCTGTACCTCCCCGAGTGGCTTGGCGCCGCCAGGGACAGGTGCTTACGAAATGCTGATATATGGGCCATTTCGTGTTAAACTTATTCACACACTAATATAACAGAGGGATACTACTGTACTCCGGTTAAATCCCGGATTTATTAGCATCATGTAAGCTGGAAATGTGCACGGCTGGCAAACCTGCCCACCCGAGCATCTGTGTAAAGACGCTGTGAATTAAAAACCCCTTGCTCCGTTAAGAAATGATTTCAGAAATGTGGAGCGCAAGGGGAGAGCTCTGGTTGGCTACCAGTGATGTCAGGCACATGTCAATAATATTACTTAATGGGTTTTCCCTGCCTTTATTCAGACGTTCCATTTCATACAGCTCTTGCCCCGCAGGGCAATTATTACACTTTTTGGGTGGTTTTTGCTCTTTTGGTCTTTGGCCTTGTCCCTCCAAAAACCACCCAAGGCACCGATCTCGTAGAAACGCCTTGCGGCCTCTCACGCTTTCTGGAGCAAGGGCTTTCTTCGAACTTAAATAAGCCACATAAATATTTCAAAACCTCCTTCATTTCCATCAGCCCGGCGACGTCATTGCCCGCCCGGACGGACAACTACACCCCACGTCTCTGGCAGGCTGCGAGAAACAGTGCCGGCAGGATCATCATTTTTCTTGGAGGGAAAAAAACAAATAGGAGATCATGTTTTATGCGAAAGGACATTTCGGAGGAACTGTTTTACTTAACATTGCATATTTATGCAGCCCTGCTGCCTTTAAACATACGCTGCACTTATCACGAGCCTCGGAGTATTATTTGCAGTTGCTATTTGCCCATTTTAACACCTTTCAGAACGTGTTTGGCTTTGTGACATTGAATGAACTCTACATGTGCAATTTCAGTTTCCTTCGAATTCGGAGCTGATTTTTATACCATATTATAACCGTATTTATTTAGGTTCCCACATTCTGTCAAAGTCTGTTTACACAAAGAACATTTGTTTTCACTACTGCTTGCGAGGAATGAATATAATAAGTGCCAAGGGATTTTGAGAAGTTGAGAGAATTAGTATTTGGAAACAATACGTTCGGCAATTTCTTAGGGGAAGATTCATGGAGCAAAGACACATTCTCTACTAAATCTATCAGGATGAAGCAGTTCTCATGGAGACAAAGCACAGCCAGTCTCTTCTCAAATTTCAAGCATTTTATAAAATCAAGAGAGTTTTTGGAAAAAACAACAGCCTTTTCTTTTTCTTTTCTTTTTTTTTTCTTTTTCTTTTTCTAGAGAAAATGGATAAAGTAGGTTAAGATCATCTTGGCTGTCGAAATCAAAATATGGAGCCTGGCACTGAAAAGCTGTGCACACTGATGGACAGCGTCCCTTGCCACTTCCACTGCGCTGCCACGACGGGCTCTTAAGAGTTATGGCCAAGTTATTTGTCAGGGGCTGTTTGTTGTAGCTTTAATGCACTCCCATAAATTGCAGCACACGTTAGACCAGGTAATTTCAGTTTTAAGACTTTCATAAAAGAAGTATTTTAGCCCACTGAGTGCTGCTTGTGGCTCTGAATGCTAAGGGGGCTGTGTGTTGGTCTCTTTGGGTCTTTGGAGCTGCTGATAGGAAATGTTGCTGGTAAGGCTGAAGCACTTGTTCCAGAAGCTACCAGACCGAATGAGTGTCCAAAATGGCCCTGTTTTGTGGCATTATAGAGAAAATGAATAGAGCAGCTACTCATAAGGAAATACCTCCCTCATTTGCTTTCAAGGTAAGTAATGGCTCCCAAAAATCAGAATTAGCATTTCCAGTTGCAAGCCCTGACAAATTATCAACATTCGTGCCCTTTGAACACAGACATTACTAAAATGTTTTTGTTTTCAAATGTGCCTAAAGGATTTTCTTTTTTTTTATCTGACAATAATGAAGAACATAAAGGATTATTCCCTTCCTATGTCCGAATAACCTAGAAACATGGAGATACTCCCAGCAAAAGCATCAGGATAAGGAATAGCTTTGCCTTTTTTACCAAGTCTTCAGAAGCAGAGCTAAGTGGTTGTAAATGTCTGCTTGAGTGGATGTATTGGAGCTGTGAACAAACGCTGGGAGTCACTCACATATACTGCGATGTGTATGAACGTCAACGAACGGGGTGATATATGATGAGACAGTCATATGGTTTCTGCAGTGAACACCTTGGTTAAATGATTTTCTAAGTCTCTAGGAATCAACCAAAAAAGCATGTTTCTAGAGGCGTGTTTTGGTTCAAAGCTAGGCTACGACCTGCTTTATTTCCTTGGGCAACAGCAAACATAGCAGTGATGGAGCAAATCAGTGAGGGGCCGGATGGGCCAACAGAGCGAATGACCAGCAGACCCCCAAGTACTGCACCCCCATACGGTCTGTAGGCTCCCCAAGGCAGCTTTAGAGAGTTATAGAGTTAGTAGTTAGGAATAAATATGTCAAGGGGATAGCACTAGCGCAAGCTCCAGCTCCTCCATGACCCAGCCTGGCACCAGATTTCCTGATGCTGTTGGAAAACAGGCGTGGGAGCCTCCTGGGAAGAGGCAATGCCCCCCAGGTGACAGAGTTTGCAGAAGACAAGGCCACAAACTGGCTGGCATAGAGCATGTCACCTCCATCGGGCTCCTGCTGATGAAAAAGCAAGGGGAAAATGCACCACGGGCACCCTGCACCCCTGCTCCAAATACCCCCTCTGCCAAGTGGCCGCCTCGGACACCTCTAGCTCTGTGGTTGGGAGTCTGCAAGAGGGAGCGGGCCCAGGCCGATGGGTGCAGCGGGGAGAGCGGGCTGAGCACGGGGCCCTGCGTGACACCGGTGTTCCTCGAAACTGGCCGCAGCCCCTCCTCTTCCCGCAAGCGCGCCGGCCGGCGGGCGGACCGGCGGGCAGCGAGAGCAGAGGCTTCCAGGGCTTCCTGTTATTAGAAAACCTCAGGATGCTCTTGCAAAAAAAAAAAAAAAAAAAAAAAAAAAAAAAAAAAAAAGTAAGCTTGAAAGCTTGAAGCTTGTTAGTGAGTTAATCTAGAGATCTAGAGGGGGAAAAAAAGGGAAAAATGACATTCTTTTTGGTGATATGGCCGTTTCCCTGAAAAACATCACCTCTCCGTGGCTGCCCCGGGCCCGCAGAGGTCCCCAGGGAAGCCTACCTTCTATCAAGCCTAGCACACAACTCGCTCCACTGTCCCCTCTTGCTGATCTCAGCCTAACGGGCTGAAACTGCCCAACTAGTCTCACTTGTGGGCCTACCAGAAAGGGGGAGACGCTCATTTTCCAGCGTGACCCGTTCCGGCGGGCACAGGCGCTGGGCAGGGAGCAGCGGGAGCGATAACTGCGCTGAGCTGCGAGAGCCGGCGAGGAAGACAAGAGCAAAGGCGAGCGCCGGTGGGGATGTCAAAGCCTGGCACGTGCGTCGCGCCGCCACCGCGGCGAACAATAGCTCCGTGTCCTCGGGGCGAACAACAGCGCCCGTGGGACGTCACGGGGGTCTGGGGCGGGGGGCAGAAGGCACCTCTGCTCCCGCACCGGCGGCTGGCAGCATCATTCCCGCTTCCCGCCATGCACCATCATCCCTTATTCACGCCGTGACCTTGAAATCCCTCTCCCTCGCCAGAGAAACAACGAATCCCTGTCAGGAGTGGGCTTTGGGAAAGGGAGGGGGCCGGCGGGCGGGGGGAGCCCCAGCCATCCAACCTCCCATGTTGCTTATATTAGGTCAGATGGGAGAACTTATTTAATTAGTGACTTTTATAGGGCTTTATTTTTCAATGCCCAGTGGAGTAGTTAGGATTGGTAATAAGAAAGAAGCCTGGTGCCGAGCCAGCACTCCTAAGACAATGGCTCAGGGAGGAAAGGACCAAGTCATATATTTGAATATTTTCAATGCTTTGGCTTTTTTTTTAATTTCTTTTATTTCTCCTATCCTTTAGTTTTTAGCACTGTCTCCTGAAGCCATTGGAAGGGTGTAAATGTAGGGGAGGGAGAGGAAATCGTTCAGGACTGCCCAAGGGGAGGATAACGATGAAGAATGGAAGGAGGTGGTGAAGCGGGCAAGAGGCAGCCTCCCCAGAAACATCCCCTGACCAGATCGACTGAGCTCTTGATTTTCAGTGTAGGTTGAGGTGGGTAACTCAAGTGGGTAATCACAACTGCTAACTTGGAAGGGGGAAGTAAAAGGGCTTGGTCCCAACATGGTTGTGCTCCCCATCTTCTCCCAGCATGTTGGAGCCCATGGATTTGCCAGCACGCCCCAGCTCTGCCATGTAGCTGGGCTGGGCGACACTCCCCAGTGTCCCTGCTACCACAGAGCCTACCTGCTCTAGTGCTTGCCAGGAGGCCAAGCAGGGTGAGATGTCCTAGATGTCTAGCAGAGCAAGACACTGGGGCCTTGACGGGGAGGGATGCACTGTGCATCCTGAGGAGCACTGATGAGCGCAGTGCACATCAAGGATAAAGCAAAACAGATGCTCTACTAGAGACGTGCTAGCTAGCAAGCGTCTGCTCAAAGGCCCTCCAAGCTAAATGTTTGAAGGCCATTCACAGGCCACCATCTAAGACAGTAGCCTCCTAAGTGGCCAGAAACCCCCATGCAGCCTGACTGCTCGGTAGCCAAGCCTTCCAACTTGGGAGGGGAAGCAGTCTGCTTTCTGACAGCAAGAAGAATAATGTACCGTCGCTCAATAAATTCCTAGCAAAAGGAGGGGAGGGGGGAAGGCCCTGTTGAGCTTTGTCCTTTGCAAGATGAAAAATATGGTTGTTTTGCTCCACGGGAGGAACAGCGGAATCAGCTTGGAAATTGACAGCGGACTTGGCCAAACGCCACAGCCCCTTTGGCTTTGACTTCCTTCCAACAGTTATCTCACTGCCAGCAGTGGGTGCAAAGGACACGGCTCCACACCTGATGAGCCGCTGAGTAACGGCCTTGGCTTGGAGCTATCTGGTCCGTGCAGAAGGGAAGCGGGAGCGTGTCCAGCCATCAGAGGCATTCACCCGTGTGGTCACGGCCGCCGCTCAGCCGTGGCCACGCGGGACCCAGGGGCTGCTGCTCCATCACGCATGAAGGGCCATAGCTCCCAGGGGCCTTGCGGAGGCACGCAGCTCGGCAGAGGTGATGCGTGTCACGGCCACCCTTGACACCCTCGCCTGGTGCAGCTGCTGGGGCGTGCAGGCCAGCAGATCGCCTTGATTGCCCTACCGGCGTCTCGCTTCTTCGAAAGGAAGCAAGACAGACATGGTCACGTTGAAAAGGAACGGGAATTCACTTGGGAAGGTCCCGGTCAGCAGACCACCTCACCTCTTGCCTACCTGGATATCATTTTCCAGTCCACGGGGCAAGGATTTGCTTCGGGGGGAGAGAGACACAAGCCAAGCGGAGAGAGCAACACTGCTCCAGCAGCTGAGAGGCCAGGAGGGCTCTTGCGTAACTGGAGAAAATTTCAGAGCACGGCCTGGTATCTATATGGTTATTTGTATGAGTGCACCGACGAGGAGGAGCTTTCAGCACCCCAACTTGGGTGACAGCAGTTGTGCGCCGCTGTTCCTGGCCTGACATCAGCAAGAGAATCGGATCTCAGCAAAGGCATGGGTAGGGGCTAGAGCTCCTGGAGATATAAATACCCTCCTCCTGGTGCAGATGGGCCAAACCTCTCCCATGGCTCTGGTCCCTTGAAGTGGGAAGAGACTTGGTTCCTCACTCAGAAGACCTCGAGGAAGAAGTCTACCCTGTTACACACCCCCTGGTGTCCCCTGCAACAACGTGAGCGTGGCCACAGCACTGCTACCTGTCGCCTCTATATCGTCATCCCAGCCATGAGAGTTGCCAGGAACGCAGGGCTCCCCGCACCGCTCCCGCTCCCCGCGTGGGGCGGCGCACCGAGCAAAGCTCAAGCACTGCCCATGGCAGGTCTTCTGTGGCAGGAGCCCTTCTCCCTCCAGCAGCGTCTCACCAGTAGGCTCACATCCTGTCGCGCCGCCGCCTGGGCCGCCTCCCGTGGGCTGGTAGCTGTCATCCGAGCACGGCTGGGTACCCAGCCCCTTCCTCCGGCGCTGCGGCAGGGAGCGCGCCGTGGGGATGAGCGCGCCGTGGGGATGAGCGCGCCGTGGGGACGAGCGCTTCCTGTTTGGGCTCCTGGAGAGCTCTGCGGAGCTCAGCTCAGGCAGTCCTACCCAGCTCGCAGGGACTGTTTGTTCCCAGTTTTGGCAGGATCATGAATGATGCATGAGTAACAGCATCCCTTAATTAGTGTAATATGCCGTACCAGGTTAGACAGCACTCTCTGGCTTTGTTTTCCCTTCGTGTGTGTGTGTGTGTATTTTTCTTTAAAGGAAAAGGAACGAAGAGCAAACACTGCTGTGGTGTTTATGTTGGTTGGGGCACTGATAAACCCCGCTCCGACTGAGTGGGTTGTGAATCACTGGAGAGCCATATCCACACCAAATAATGCTGCAGCCAACCTGATGTCTGCTTGGCAGTTGTACCGAGCAAGAGCTCCTTCATTTCTGCCTTTGCTGCCTGAATCGTCATGAGACAATGAGGCGGGAGAAAAGAAAACCCTTCGTTGCTTTGAAAGTCATGGGTTAGGGTGTGAGCGATACGCTATAGGTGTAAGGAAACGCGTGAGGGGGCACCTGGGCGTGCACCGTTCGCTGGGATGTGTGTGATGGAGACGAAGGCTTCACTTCCAGTTCTATTTCTCTTTGTCCACCTGACTCCCTTCCCTCTGCTCCTGCCGGGGCGCTTGCAGCAAGCCCGTGGCGCCCAGGCCAGCACGACTGCGCTTGCGCTCCTGCAGCCGCAAAGGCCGCCCGCTGCCCTCGCACCGCGCTCCCGCGGCCGCTGCCCCGCGGGAGCTCGCCGGTGCGGTGGCTCCGGGTGGCTCCAGTCCTCTGCCTCGCGTGCAACCGCAGACCTGGCGAGCTCGCCACGGGGAGCCCGCAGCGGA
>JAVCKT010000874.1:16573-29668 GCA_032273925.1 Rhynchotus rufescens | reverse complement strand
AGACCTGGAGCAGGGATGAGGACACTTGGTCACTAGTTTTCTTATCTCAGAAAGTGTTGCAAAATAAATCATCATCTCTTGCATATTTTGCTCCTTTGTCAAAGGGCACACCTAAGATTTTGCTTCAGTAACAAATTCAGCCTAAGAGTGTACAGGAATTCACACAGTTTGGGTATTTTCCAACTTCAGCCCTTTCGATCTAGCACCAAATCCAGCTATTCACCTATACAGAACCCTGTTGACTTTTGTCTAAATTTAACTATGCTTAAGAACCAACAGGAGATTATGAAGCAGCTCTCCAAATGAAAACAAGGATGGACACGGACCTCTCCTCCCACCTCTCATCTGCTTCTCCCTCTCTCCTTTTCATTGCTTCTTTTTCCCTTAGAGATTGTTCTTTCTCCATGAATGAAGCAGCACAAGGTTGGAATCAAGCTCAGCCACACTTCTTGGTGCATGTGGCTCAATCCCTGGTTGTTCTCACCTTTCACTGGTATTTCATTGTTGAGCTGCCACTGAGACAAACGGGATTTAGGTGCTTCAGCACTAGGATCACTTGAGGATCACTGAAATCCAAAGCTTCTGCTTACTCAGAAATGCACTGGGCAACCCAACACGGGCTAGGAGGCTAAGATGGTCGGATGACAGCTCGTTTTCTCCACTGGAAAAGATTACTAAGGGCCTAATGAGTAATTAAAGAAAGTAGAGTTCACTGAATACTCCACTGACACAAATATCTACAGGTCAAATACTCATATACTAAAAGACTTGAGGACAGTGAAGCCACATATGTGCTCCCTTTTCTCTTTCTGCCTCACCTCCCGCAAGTAAGAGGACAGATGAGTAACAAAATCAATTTACTAATAAATGCTCACATATTTTCCCCTGGTTTTCAGTGTAACTATCTGTCTGTAGTTACCTGTGTCCTTTCTCAGGCCACTCAGCTGTTCTGCCCGGTTGTCATCATTCCTATCATGTCAAGCTTAACTTGGATCAACTGGAGAAAAGCAAGCATTGAACTAAAACCTGAATATTCACGTTTTAAGCAAAACAAAACAACTCCTTAGGTAAAAGTCAATGTTGCACAAACAGGCAGACCAAGGAGGGCATTTTCACCTGCATTCAACCTCAAGATCAATTTTCAGCACCCTGGCCTAAAGCTAATGTCCTCTGCAGGATGCAGTGAAAGATGTTGATTAAATTCACCAGGGAGAACCCAGTTTGTGATGAAATTAAAGCTCAGCTATCGAGACAAGAAGATTATGTGTGTGCACTAGCTGAAAAAGTTATTTTCATTCTCACTAAAAATGATGGCAGCACCAGAGACCAATGACTTTTTTTCCGTCTCCAGTATCCTAAATGAAATTGCATAGGCTTAATTGATCCTGCAGTTTCAGCTTGGAATTTGCCAGCATCCAATGTAATTTGCACAGAAGAAATCCAAGTAAGATCACAGCGATTTTGCCATTCCACCAAACCCACAGTTCTTCCAACCTGGGCTTCTTTTCAAATCCAAAAACACTTAGTCAGAGCAGACAGAACAAAACTACTGCATAAATGCAGAAAATTTGCACCAAACCAGCATTTAGTCCTTTAGTTAGATTTTTGTGTGCATACAGCAGACATCACTCCTTCAACACAAGAGAAAAAATGGCATATTTGCGTGGCAAAAAGCGCTACGCGAGCTGTTAATAGACTCTGCTGTTAACTGTTTTCTGTCTCTGAAAATGGAATACTTCGTCTGCATGCAACTTCTAACGTCAAAATGGGAGATTTACTTTCCTTGTAATCATTTAAGCAGGAAATACCTGTCTCCCTGCATTGCTGATAGAGGACAAGGTCTCTCTTTGCTTCATGACCCGCTTTGCTTCTGTGACTGCAGCACGGGGATTTTGCAGCTGCAAGTCCAGCCTCCTGCGAGAGCTGATTTACACCAGCCAAGGACCTACAGTCGTCCTCCCCTTTACTCTGTGTCACTTTGTGCACCCGCTTGCATGAGACACACACAGCCCCATGGAGGTTCTGTCCATCTCTTCAGAGCTATGGGGAAAAAAAAGGAGTTGCAAATAGTATTAGAGTATTAGAGTATTAGAGAGAAAGCAGGATGGGGAAGAAAGCAAGAAAGGAGTGTAAAACAGGCAAGATTACAGACAGAATAGGTTTAGGGAGTGAACTCTGAAGCTCATTTTCTCCCTGAAAATGTAACAGAGGAGACAGCCAACGATTTTCATGAATCAAGTCAGTTCTTTAATATGCAATACTGCAGTGCTCTCTACATAATCTTTATAATCATCATACAGAAAGGTAAAACTCAGCCATCTCAGCAATTCATTTTCACAACCTGCAGTCTTTAATGGAAGCTTCACAAAACCAGAATTTATCGTAAGATATTACGCTGACATTTCCAAAAATAAATTAATGATCACTATTTATTATCTCGGCAGGAATTCTGGCACCAGTGCTTCAGAATCAGCACTAGCTGCTTATCGATAATGTTTCAGGATCCGGTTCCTTCGGACTTAAGTCCTTCTGCAGTGACAAAGTCCTTCCCGCTGCAGTCTCAGCACGGACCTTGGCAGAAGATGCACAGAGGAGCTGACCTTTGAGGATGGATCTCAGCACTTTGGGATTTGCCTGCTGCATTGGTCCAACACAGCCAGAATTTAACCTTCCAAATGTGCTGCAGATATTGCATTCGAAAGAACATGTCTCCTTTTTCTTGGAGAGGGTGGGGAGGAGGCTGATCATAGATTTTATGGTACAAGCAGAGAAATCCCTATTCATATTAGCAAAGTAACTGAAATTAACTGCTGCATTATAAATAAAAATTATCCACTTCATTGAAATGTACTTTTCACTGAAGTGTACTACAGCTGGAGTAAGCATTTAATATGCATGAAGTGCTAAGACTCAAAAACATTTTCTTTTTCTAACCTTGCTTTCACAGACAACTCTATGAAAACCCCACCTTCCAAAGAGAAATTTTCATTACTCACTATCTTCCAGTGTTTCTTGTTGGAAAGCTCACTGAAAATCCCTTAAGACTCACTGAAATCCCTCAGTAGTATAAGTTTTAGCAGATAAAAATCTCTTTCCATCAGTTATATCTTTATATATATATATATATATATATACACACACATACATCCCCTCCACACGCACAAACATACACACACACATACAGACTCACTGACTTTCAAGATCATAAATCCTTCAATCCTTCTAAGGATTTATATTCAACTTTATAGAACATGAGAAGCTGTGTGTCCGCAGCAAAGCCACACACCCGAATCAACTATGGATATTTTGGTAGATACAGGAAAACTTTTTTTCTTTTTTTTAAATTAAAGATTCTTTTGCCCAGTTTGACCATATGCAGCAAAATAACTTCTCTTCTGCTTCCATGTTTCCCATCACCTCAAACCACACTACCTGCAGGGCTCCTCCTCTCTCCAGGTCTCTCAAAGCTCTCAACACTACTGTGAAGTCCCTTCCATATTTCCTGTGGTCCTACTAGACAGACCCCTTCAGGTCACTCTAACACCTCGGCTAGCAGGGCAAGGAGCACCATGGGCTGTGGCTTTTGCTTGACTGGTTACTATACGCAGAGTGGTCAGCAAACCATAATTAAAGCTGGGATTTCCCCATCTTTCCCTCTGCAGACATACTAACGGGATATTAGTATAACAGGGTATTTTTCTTCTGTATTGCAATTTTCTGTGAAACTGAGAACTTAACCATTCTAAAGCAGAAATTTCTTGGGGAAGCTGTGAAAGGTTCAAATTTGGAGAAAAGAGGTGCATCAGATTAAAGAGAGAAAAATCATTCTAACGCAGTAAATACAGAAGATGACAAAAAGACAAGTGGAAGAAGCTTAAGAAATGGGCAGACTTGACCAGATGGAATGAGGTCAGATATCCACGAGAAAAGGAGGACAACTATCTATGAAAAGGAGGACAACTATCTATAAGATTTCTATCAGTGCATTTGTCCTGGCTTCTCCTCAGCACATTTATTAAAAGTACTTTTTTTGGTTTTTTGCAAACAATTTTTTATCTTCATAGACCAGAAGAAGTTGGTATCAGAACGCTAGAGCAGAACTCGGTGTTTTCTGACACTCTTTCAGGTCACTTATCAATAATGTGAATACAACTGGGAATGGAATGGCATGAACACTAATATAGTAAACTAATATATTACAGCCTTTCCACCTTCTGTGTCATCTAAGCAACTGAGGAATTACATACTAGTTAGACACCCAAATTATGTATCATCAAGTCTCCAGTTTCTAGATCACTGCTGCTTACGTAGTGTACAAGCTAGTGCCTGTAGGAACCCATACCCACACAATTTAGCAATAGGCTTCTGCGGATTTATGTCAGAAAAAGGATCTTATCACAATGATTTGTAAATTATATCCTTAAGAAAACCTCAAATTTCTGTTCCTTCACAAGTACTACAATGAGAAAAAAACTTACGTTCAACCTGATCAAACATTACTGAAAACAAGAAATCTCTTGGTGTCATGTAATGTTCTCCTTCATACTCCAACGATGCAAAGTGCATGAAGCGATGCTTCCGAAGAGACAGCCTTTCTGCCATTTCCTCATTAGCAGCATCTTCCTTCTGAAAGAGAGAGAAAAAAATGTATAAAATGATTGGATTTATAGACTAATTTTGTAATTAGAAAGAATCCGATACCTGGTCGTGATTAACTTTGGTATTTTTGGGATAACCATAATGAGAATCTATCAGCAATTAAAACTTTAACAGCACAGTGCTAAGGAAAGAAAAGCTTATGTGACATTTTACGTATTTTCTGGCTTCTCTGAGAGCAAGGTTTAAAAATGTGACATTTTACGTATTTTCTGGCTTCTCTGAGAGCATGGTTTAAAAATGTGCTGGAGCCAAATTCATGGCTCGTGGTCACCAGTGGCCGCCCCTGGTTCCTGCTCCCCTGCTCTTCCCCATAGGGCTCCCCACCTCCTTGCCTGCTCAGGCTCGTGTCGCCCAGCTCACCCGGCTAACCCACAGAAAACTAAACTGACCATATAATACAAAGTATTCTGCTAGGTTAATGACAGGCTCAGCAAAGGTTTAAGTGAGCACTACATCAGTGCAAACAGAGGGAGGTAACTGTTTAACTATGGAAGAACTTTTAAGATGGGAGAATAATAGCGTTCCAGTGTAGGTACTGGCCTAGATACCTAATAGAGATAATATTAGAGGAGGAAAAAAAGATACAAAAAACAGAAAGAGCAACATTAACACCATGATGGGAGACAGTACCCTAAATTGCAAAGATTCAGCATTTCAAGGAAACAGAAAGCTTTCAAAAAGGCCTCCAAATCCTACCAAGTACTGAGATCACGATCAAAGTCTTAGCGGCTGACAATACGGCTGAAGAACAGGAACAGTATTTTATGGCAAAAGGGGGAGGCACAGAGTGAAACTAAGATTTTGACCACTCAAGAATTCAAGAATAACAACTGAGAACAGGAGAGTGATAAACTATAAATTTTTGAACGTACTGTAAGTGACTATAAATCACAAAATAACTTTACCACCAGCAGCATCACTAACCAGGTTTAAAATGAATCATATTTTAGGAGCGCTAAAAGGTGTGAGAAAGCAACAGAAAAGCAAGGAGATGTTAAACGAGCCTGAGCACAGCGGCTCCAGCCTGAGCAGAGCTGCTAGGAGCGGGCCCAGCAAAACCCATCTCTGCTAGATGAGGGCCCCGGCTTTGCCAACAACTGGCCTGCTGGTCCCGACCACAAGGCACGGCCTACGAAGCCCTGGGAGAAGTCGGCCACCAAACTCCCCCGTCTGCCTGTGCAGTCTGCAGTTTCCCAACCGTTTCCACGCCCCGTGTGACATTAGGACATTTCCCTAGGATGTCGCTGCGTGTGGTAAAAGGGGGTCACTCCCGAGCGGGCCGCGTCCCGTCAAGGACCGGGGCGGGCAGGGCCTGGCTCCGCGTCCAGCCCCGCTGACCAGCCGCGCGTGCAGGGACAGTCTCACGGCCTTCTCATAAACACACCATTTTTTTTCCCCCTACAACAAATTTAAAAATGGAAAATTGCTTTGCAGTTATGCTGTGGCTGAAATTATGTCAAGTGCAACCATAAAAAAGTTCATGAGGAAACAGAGTTAATCTGACTGTACCTTCCTGCTAACTGGATTTTCAAGTTTCTAATAACTTGCACAATTTGTCTGAATTCTGTCTAAAGCAAAACCTTATTACTGACATGCACTGAATTTCAGCAATTTCTAATTTTAATGATAGGTACTGTCATTTAATGTACCTAATGACAGGTATAGGATCACACGTGAACTCCAAACAGTTCCTTCAATCTGGAACATACAGCCCTCACAATAACAATGTGTGAGCACAGCTTCCTTGAGCCCCCTTTCCTCTGACGAAGCCAGCACCTCATATTTGCAAAACTGCCTTGGGAACAAGTGTCATTTCTCATGAACATCAGCTTCAAATCCCGGCACCAATTGCAGAAGCCAACCTGACCCAATGAGTTGTGAGATGTGTGAGATGTGCCAACTCCTGCTATTTATTATTTTTAGTTTCTGCAAAATGCTGGAAGTCCTGCCCGAACTGTAGCATCTGTGAAAAGTGGTCTAGACTCCCTGGATAACATTAAAAGCTCAGCTACGGCTGCACTGGAGTTAAACTGCTCCCATTTAACTGCTTGTACTTCTGAACAGTGTATGGTCCTCACACTGTAACTTTATGGTGCTCCAGTGATAGCAGGGCAACTAACACCAGTGACAAAGCTAATTTCCCTTCTTTATAATGGCACGTAACTTCATTCCACTTCTTAGGCTGGTTACCGTGATAGCTTCTTCAGCGTATTAAAGTAATTACAAATTTGGACTGATACCAATATCTACTCAAATAACCATAAAAAGCCCAGCAAAGGCAACGGTGCCAACTCTGCTTGAGAACGTCAGGAAAAAAAGGCTACACAACAATCAGGAGACTGACAGCACTGAAATAGCATAAAATGAAAGCAAAATGTTTGCAGGTATCTAATATCTTAAGATTTTCTTCCCTTTAGGGAAGGTATGGGAGGAAAAACATGTGACGACAAAGAAAGTATATAAAAAGAATTTGAAGAATTCTGAATTTTATCCTTGGCTGAAATTTCTCCAAATGTCTTTGCATTGTGTATGAAGACTCAGTATTTTTGTTTTGAAAGCTCATTTCAAGATCTTTGCCACTACAGATCACCTGGTAGGCTCAGGGAACGGGGCTTTTCAGGATGGAGCAGACACGTTCAGAGGGACCTGCCAACCAGGAGGACTGAGGGGTTACACAGCAGAGCAGGGCAGGAAGGCAGGGGACAAGGGGCACAAATTGCAGCTAACGTGGCTCCTACTCTGGATAAAAAAAAAACCCAAACCTTCATTCAGAATATAAAGTGTGTGAGACACACGCTGATTTTTACCCTCCAGAGGGATGGCAAGAGCATGTTGCTAGCACATTTGTGGTCAAAGCCACAAATAACAGGTCATAATGACATAATATCTTGTAATTACCATCATTCCCACTATGTTTTCCACAAGCCAAACCAAGACTCTTCAAATTGGCGTAAAACGGTTTTGGCATCCAACAATATTACAGCTTTTTTTGTCTCAGTGTCGTGAAAGACTTAAATGCTTCTGCACACACTGAGGGAAGAAGTTGCAGAGGGAACGTCCTCTCCAGGACAGCAAGCCCTTCACCCTCAAATTCTCTTAAGGACTTAGCTTAATTTTGGCTTCCAAAATTAGATATTCACAATCAAGTTGTACTGACATCCAAAAAAAAAGAAAAAAAAAAGATGACTTCCTGAGTGTATGCCATGTAATTTATAATTTGAGAAAATAATACATTTTTTTCTGCAGTTTTAATTAAGTGGAGTGCAACTGGATGTCTGCTTCTTCAAATTCTTGCTACTTAGTGCTGATTAAATTTTAGCAGAGCTACACTAATCAGATGTTGATACAGGCATTTAAATACACTGAAATTGGTGCAGTCGTGGACCAAAGAGCAGAATGTTGTGACAAATTTATAGTCCAGCTCCCCTTGGTTTTGTGAAAGGAAAAGGAAACATTGCTTGGGATTCAATCACTAAGTCCTGACAAGCTGCTCAAAGGTCTTTTTTTTTCCCCCCAGCTAATGGAAGCCAAGTTGATTTAAGTAAAACAACAGAAAGGAAACTCACAAAATGAACACCCTCATCCCCCAGATTTTATCTGCTGCCATTCTGCTGTAATCTTTTTTGTTTCAAAATCCTGTCATTCTATATGAAATCAACTACTTTCTACAACAGAACACCATTCTTAAACAACAGAAATATTTTAATAATCCTACATTAAAGTCAATAATATCAGTAAAACACAATCATGTATAAATGGCAATGTTTATGCCTGTATATAACTTCCACTACTGTTTCATTCTTACTGAAGCACCAAAACATTAGTTCTTTAATTTCTTTTCAACTGCAAATGCTTATTCAGTGTTTCTGTAGGGTCAAAGTGTTTCTCTTGGTGGCATTCTGCTTAATAAAATGACTTCCGCGATCTCTTCCAAACACATTCACCTGATCAAGTGGCAAACCAAACACTACATTATGGTCAACTCAATTATTTGCGTTCAGTAGTGTTGGTTGCAGATTACTGACACCACAGATGGAGAATTAACTCAAGTTTCTGCTTTGATGTTGGATTTGAACTAAGAAGTCCTGTTAGATTGAAGGCCATGGCATCCAGTGGCAATGAGACTTTCTTTCCTGTGTCTTCAACCCGAAGAGTTGGGGAACGCAGTATGGACACGCTGCAGTGACCCTCGGGGAATCAGCACAAGGCCAGTGGGCTCGTTTGTACCGGCTGGCATGGATTTGACTTCACTCCATGGGCATCCACCACTTTGCTCTAGGCGGCTTATTTCACCGAGCGTGGCAACATGTAAAACCACAGTTAGCTCAAGTTCAGTGCTGTGCGGGAGCTCTTAAGCCCTCTCATTGAAGGACAGAAACACAGAATGCAAAGATGCTTGACTGACCCCTCATTAGCTACCCAAAGTCCCAAATGATGAGAGGAAGAGCTGGGTACAGCTGGTTCAGCGCCACAGCATTGAAGGACCTGGCAGTGCTGCTGTCATGCCAAACCCAAGTGGTTTCCATGTGTTCACATAAATCTGTACCTGGTGGAATCAACATGCAATTTGGGGAGCGTGACACAGACATTTGGGCTTTACTGGAGATCAGGGAGGACATGCAGTGAACCCAGAGCTAGCAGGTGGCATCAGAAAGGAGCTACATCCTTGAGACGACACCGGCAGCCATCTCTGCTACATGGTATCTCCCAGCCCCTATGGCCATGAATAACAGCAGGTTGACTCAGCGTAACAAAGTCACAAACAATTCCAGCAAAATAAATTAACAATCTTCTAAAAACAGGCCTGCACAGTGAAAAACAGAACAGAAACAGTCTTGACCAATGCTGTCACTTCGCCTTTCTGGAGCCACATGGAGTTGTTTAATGCATTTGGTTATAAACTTAAGTTACAGTGGGAACCACCAGTTGTTTGTTTAGTCTGACTTTAACAACTTATTCCTTGTGATTTTGTCATTCACCATACTGCCAATATTTAAACTTTGAGTGACAGCTTACTCATATTCTGCTCATCTTACTGCTCTATTTAGCCAAACTGCCAATTACTACCCTCAGACCACCTCATTTCTTCTGCCTTTTGGCACATGAAGCCAAGTCTCATAACCTTGATAAACAGCATGAGCAACACAGTTTACCATGGTGGTTCTCCATGTCAAAATACTCGTTTCAGAATGTGTCCTGCAGCTTAATTACCAAGCTCTTTGCTTTAATGAGATCACTTCTTTCCAGCAAACAATCTTCCTTGTCTCTGAATTGCTACTAACAGTGACAAAGTTATTCTTGAAACTACGGCTTGTTGGAAAAACGAGGACACAGGTATCTTAAAGCAGGTACAGTCCATGTTTTATGGCTTGGTATTAAATACAGCCAAGTGAAGGGGAGCACCTCATATGCTCTCGTAAGTCACCATTTTTCTCTTTGCCACGGTGCATCTCCACGTCCTCAGCAAGCAGGAATGCCTGACTCACAGAAGGCACTTAGTAAGGGAAGAAAATACGTGGGAAGTATTAGAAAGTTATGAATATTTTTAAAGGTCAGAAGCATAACTTGCATTTGATCTGAGAAAAGAGAGAGGGCTGAAGAGCTATTCTAATTTATATTCCAAATACCTCACCAAAAGCAGAATTAAAATCATATTTTAAGGAAAGGGTGGAGCAAGCAACTACTTGTGAAGCACCAATGTAGAACACACAGAAGGGAACAAGTTCTCTCTCAACAGTTCATATCTGCAATTAAAGTCCTGAATAACTTCCAAGTACTTTTTGTAAGCACGTTTCCCTGAGTCATCCGAGTCTTTCAGCCAGAAAAGAATAAGATTTGACATTCCTGACATTTCTAAAGAGTCTGACAAAGCATTTATTTTGCTCATAGAAATGCATGAACTGTACAAACAGCATCATTTTCGTCCTCCAACCTTATTTTGTAGAATAGAATAAATACATACATTTTAGGAAAAAAAACATATATATTTACAGCTAGACTTCAAAAACTAAAGGTTCCCCAAAGAACATGTCAGCAGTACAAACTTAAACTTAAAGCAAGTAGAATACAAAATTCAGATTTTTTCAGAGGCAGTGTGTGAGAAGAATCCATTACTCTTCTCTTTAAAAAAAGATTATGCTTCTTGCAGACATAATTTGAAATGACCATAACATTGACTTATGCTTATTTTTGTCTTTACATAGAAATTAATGTACAAAGTGTGAAATGTTCTTATCTAGAAAATGGAGGAAGAAATTAAATAATAAATATGCTGAATTATTCGATTGGATGGCTGAAATTCCATCCTTAACTTGTGCTACTGTGCGTAGCTGGGGCAAGGGCTTTGGGCCATGGGTGTCCCACAAATCCCATGTTCTGTGATACCAAAGCAAAACTCAAGTTGATAGTTTAATACTCAAGTATTAGAGTTTCACCTTAAGCTGAGCTGCCTTTATGGTTTTGTGTCTAACAGCTGATGCTTATTTAAGAGTGGTAAAGCTATGTGAGTTAATGGTGAATTAGAATTGAATTGAATTGAATGATATAAAAAGGGCTCTCCAATGACACCGCACTTCCCTCTATGGCTGATGTGACAACTGATGAGCTGCCAGTCAGCCACGGGCACCTATAAGTACCACTGAAGACCCTGCTTTGCTCCTTGCTTTCTTGCACTGAGAAAAGCCAAAGGGCAACATTACTTCTTAAAATGAACTTTCAGATTTATGCAACAAATCTGTTTTATCAGTCTCTTAATTCAGGATGCTGATGAATAATGCATGGTGTTCAATTTTTGCCTTTGATATATTTTCTTGGTATGAAAAATAGCAAGCTTAAGTGGAAGCAAAAGCCTCATATTTACTGTATCTTTGAACATTTTTGAATTCATTTAATAAAAATGAAGGGTTACATAAATGAGATCTTGATGACCTTTAGCTCATGTTAGTTTGGTAACACAGCTGAATCAATTCTGCATTCATCCAAAATGCAAGTACATATGTACAAATTAAATACTTGCCATTGAGTACAGGAATTAGAAACAACTTCAAAATAAGTTCATATACTTATGACATCTCTCCCTTGTATTTATGATTGTTTTCCACTTGTTTCATTTTATTTTTATTCCTTTGCACGGAACTTGGCATCTTGGTGTGCCTGCATCTTCTGTATATTTTCCATCGTGATTTTTTCTGTGATATTAAATAAGTGACATTTCCCAGTTTGTTTTGGCACGGTTCTTCTTTCTTCACTCATTCACCTATTTTCTTATTTTATCTCTCTACATGTCTATCTTCCCTTCTTCATCTGTACTTCCTCTTCTTTTACTTTTCACTTTCCCTGGGAGGAAAGGTAAAGCCACAAAACTTATTTTTCTTCTCTGCCAAAAGGAGCATCAATGCTCTTTTTTTCCTTCTCTAATTTGGAAGAATTCATTTATACCACTCATTTTTAACTGCTATAAAAGCATAACTAAACCAATGTATACATTAAAATCCAGTTGGTGCCAGCAGGCTCTCTGGGAACCTTAGATTTGGATCCATTAATTCACACGCGATCTACAGAAGGATTTAGCAACTCCATATCACATTTCTCTACGACTCATGAAAACTTTGCAGCTAATTTGTTCATTATTGTATATCAATTTCAACTCAATCCAATCTGAAATGATCAAAATAACAGAAAACGTAACTTAACCTCAGTCCTTGCTGCACACACCAGCATACCTGGTATGTGCGATGAATACACAGAAGATACAAGGTTCAAACATTCCAGATGATGTAATGATTTATACATGAAAAAGATTTTCGATATCCATTTTATACAAATAGAAAGCTCAGGACTGCACTATTTAAGCTTGGCTAAGCACCAAAGAAGTTTACACTTTCCCCATAAAGAACGTGAGCCATAGAGCAAGTCCATCAGTTACCAAAACCAATATCAAGGCAAAGAGACAAAATTCGAAGCAAATTCTCCTAATGAAGTGGATGAATCTGTATTACTCTATTTCAACCTTTTATTTCTCCAGTTTGACACAGCAGATAGAACTGCAAACTTGGACATGAAACGAACCCAGAAGGCGAGGGGATTCTATCTGAAAAAAAAATCTAATGACTTTAGCAATGGGAAATTAAACAAACAACTAGACAACTGAAAGCTCTAAAAGTCTTACAATCTTTAAGGCTGAACTGGACAAAAGATGGAAAAAGAGCCGACTGCTGCCCGGGCTGGTTCCCGCAACAGGAACGAACCAGCCTCGTGCCTCATGATCTCAGTGCTGCTCAATGTAAGTGCTCCAAATTTAGATAACCCATTTCCACGCAGCAACAGGTGCTGCTCTGGTCCCTTCTTTCAATAGTTGCCGAGACAATTACGCTGTGCTAACGCTAATTACTGACAGTTGTTTGCAGCAGCAGCTGAATCGTCTTTTTATTTGCATCC
>JAVCKT010000873.1:0-13230 GCA_032273925.1 Rhynchotus rufescens | reverse complement strand
AAAAGCCTCATCCTCAACACTGCAAGTTGTTCTTATAACAGCAACTATACCTACTTGCCTAGCTCCACAGGACCCAGTGCTCTCATCAGTGCAGCTAAGGCATGAGGGACAAGTCAGTAT
Organism: Rhynchotus rufescens; assembly: GCA_032273925.1. Lineage (NCBI taxonomy): Eukaryota > Metazoa > Chordata > Aves > Tinamiformes > Tinamidae > Rhynchotus > Rhynchotus rufescens. The sequence continues at coordinate 13,110 of JAVCKT010000873.1, read as the reverse complement.
TTCCCAATTTCTAAATTACTTGGCAGTTTTATATTCTTACCAAGCTGACCTTCATGAGACAGGCTTAGTCAGCTGTGCCCTCTTTTAAATCAAGATAGTCCTACTGGTGGCACAAATAGGAGACATCTCAATCAACATGCCCATACCATTTATTTCTCAGATATATCAGAAACAAAAGGGCAAGTTATCTTCCGAGAACTCTGCGGATGAGCAAACAGCTGCTGGCAGAATACTCCCATATGCAAGACACGCCCAAGGCTGTGGCCACTGCTCCAAAGGCTGTTCCTGTACACACGAGAAGCCTTCCGTTGAATCCAATCTTGTTACTCCCTGCAGACAGTCTGGTGCAGCTCACAGCTGTGCTGGAGGTCGCGGCCACGGCTTTAGGAGAACTTCCCTGCCTGGGGTGGTGGGCCAAGGAAGCCTCCTGCTTGCTTAGTAGCAGCCCGGGAAGGAGCAAGGCCAAGCATCTTCTGGATGTTCTGCAACCAGGACAAGAGAACAGGACAATGTCATGCCATGACAAATGAGCCAAAAGAGAAGACATCCCCATTCTGCTTACAAATGCAGTTTTCCCACTAGCTTCAACAGATGCTGAGCCTTACCAGTATCTGGCCTAATACACAATAGGGCTCTTCCCAGAGAAGGAAGAAAAAAAACAAAACTACAGAGCCAAAGAAGTATCTATAATGGCAACCAATAAAGCTGGGCTCATTCTCCTCCAGTTTCTTCCCTCTCAAAACAAAACTCCCAAACTTCTTGCAGCTAAATTAACATTTCAACTGAAGATGGTGACATGATCCTTTTCTACCTTGCTGCACAAGAAGTAGTTGGTTAGATACACACTAGTCTTGTGACATAGATGAGTTTAAATCCACGTATAGTGGTTAACTCTGCACTTCAGCTGCAATGCACATACAAGAACAGGCTCTGAATATTTGTTTGCAGGCTCTAACAAAGCAGCTTTTGGATTTCACAAGTTCCAGAAACCACTCTGACGCTCTGCGAACCAGCAAGGATGGCTCTCACAAAATGCAGTCAGGAATCGGGTCAGAGAAAGTGCCAAATTCAAGTCAGACGTTTAGACAATTAGCAAGCACTACTGATACAAACAGGATTGCTAGAGACATGCAGCATAGACATACATATGTAGCAAAACAAAAGTGACTATTTAAGTGACCTCCCCTGCATTCTCATATGTTAGAAAAGTTATACCCAAGCTGAGTGTTTCAGCAGAAAGTGACAAAAAATGAAGTAACAGAATTAGGGAAGTAGCTATAAATCTCAAAGCAGAATATTTTAAAATTCAAAACATACTGGAGTCTTGCAAACTTTAAAAGAAATTTCATAATAGTGTATCTACAAAAAGAGCTACTCATCCTTCAGGCTGCATCCTTCACTGTAAATAACTAGAGCTCTCAATGCTACTTATGCAGTTCTGGCAGAAGATGGAATCTGATGCAGAGGAAGAAAATGACCATGCTCCTCATCAGCAGCTGAGCCCTGACTGCCCAGGAGGAGTGTGTGTGGATCTCTTCAAACTCCAATGACAAAAAAAAAAAGATCATTTTGGGCACAGATTATGGAAAAGAAGTTTTTAGCCCACCTTGAAGGCTCCAGCCACCTGCTAGTCTGTGCAGCAGCACCATGTTGTGCCTCAGCAGACCCACGTGTGCAGGGAAGATGCATTTAAGACTTGCCCAGAAGAAGCCAGACTCTTAACTCACGGGCTGCACCACACAGATATAGCTCAACTGTATCCTGGCGGTGGAAGGAGCCCAGCCACATTTGTATGGTACTGCTCTTTAAGCCAGACAGACAAAAATTGAGCTCTACAAAGCCATTCTGAGCATCTATCCTCAGCAATTACATCTGTGGCCTGCATAAGTCAGCAAAGGCAAAGGTATGAAGGAGAGCATTTTACCTCGTGTGTTTCCCCTTCTCAAAGTTTAGCCAAAAAACAGACAGAATGGAGGAAGCGAGTGCATGGACTCAGCACCAGAGGGTGCTGCAGAGTCAGAGCCAGCAGGACTTGGATTCTACCACAGGAACCAGCAAAGCTAGAGCAGAGATCATCGTAGAGCAGCCATGGGATCAAAGAGCATCCTGCCCTGTCCTGTATGCAATCCTACTCTACCAGCTTGTGAGGGATGACACTTGGATTCCCACTTAGATTCAAGCCACCTCCACCAACATTATCCTTCTACACTGTCCCCTCTTGGCTAGGGAGGGCAGCCAGCCTCATGCACGAGCTGCAAGGACCATTTTTGTGGGCAGCAATCCCTTTGTGCACGCAGCTGGAAGCACCAGGGCCACCAGAAACCCTGTACCGTGTGCTGCATTACACTGGGATGCTTCCAATGCAGACAGGACCGTCATCTTCAGGAGCAGAGAGAAGATGATGAAACCTAGAGCATACAAACTGTTTATGTGAGCTCTTTTGAATCCCTCAGTGGTCAGAGGCAGGATAGGAGGCTGCTTCTGCCTTCAGACTCAGAAGGAGCCTCAGACATGAGGCAATGAGTGGTTCCCTGCTCCAAGATCAGGCTGCGTGGAGAAGCACACTCCAGGCAGCAAGGATAGGTAGTGGCTTCATTTCCCATTAGGAACAAGTTTCAGAGAGAAGAGACCTCATCTACAGTTGAGACTTGTGTGGGAAGGAAGTGAAGACCGGCAGACGCCCGAGGAAGAGCAGCAAACTCCTCTCCACAGGTGCTGGCTGGGAGCAGAGCACAGAGGATGCAACCTGGACATGGTGCCCCACACCCAGCAACAGACTTTCCCACATGAAACCCAACAGCTCAAGGACCCTTGGAGGGCCTCTCCCAGCAACCCTCTTCCCTCCAAACAGGAAGGCAGGAGGAACTAGGGGACAGGATTTACGTGCCAGGGAGAGTTGGGAACAGCGCAAAGGAAGTTACTCACTACAGTTTGAGTATTTCAGGAGATGCTGGCCAGGTCACAGCCAACAAGCTTTCCCATCCATGTTTGAAGAGTTTATTACCCTCACGTGCCTGAGGCCTGCATGAAGAGGCTGCCTGATGCTGCTCCTGCCCACCTCATTAATGTCAGTTTAATTACCAGACAGTTGGTTTCTCCCCTTTACTTACACACTCTCCCACATCTCCCCCAGGACTTCCACACACACAGGAGTTCCTCTCCATATAAGCCCCACAGTGATGTCTCTTCCCTGCCTTCAGGACCTTCCCAATGCTGTTAGGTAAAGTTCCTCCAAACGTTACTAAAACCAGCAGTAAGATGCCAGCAGTCACAGATACTGTTCCCAGCTCCTGCACAACTAACATAGCTGGTGTTTGCCCTTCACTCCACAGGAAAGATAACAAAACTTAGAACTGTCTAGCTGAAATGCAAGTATAATTATTCATAACTGTGTAAATAAAGCAGCACTAGTAAGTCTACAACCCACAAATCCTCAGAGCAGAAACACCTTTCTTCAAAGCAGCAAACTGGCTAATGCTCCCTGCTACACACATCTCCCCATGGGGCCATTAGCAGAAACTCTCCTGCACAGGGACAATTATTGGCCACAATTTCTCTCGAAATCCCATTCCCCTTCAAAAGCCCAGTGTTTCTCTCCAAAAGCAGAGCACCACACCACTCCATCTGTCTACTCATCTCAAGAGACGAGCTGGAAATGTCCAAAACTAGAATTAGCCACAAGAATTGTATTTTAGGACAAAAAAGTCCACGGGTTTTTTCCAGCAAGGGAGTTCTCCATTCAACACAACCAGTGCAGAAAAACCTTGCAGACAGTGCTCTTTGGTTTCACATAGCAACCTGTAGCACTGAAAAGGGATTTTCCACATTACAGATGAGTAACAGAACCACACAAGATTGCCTGAAGCAGCATCCCAAGAAGTCATGTAGGTCATCCAAACAGTTGGAAATGCCTCACTTCTTTCATAGCAGCATTCACTTTCTCAGTTACTGAGAAGTGAAACAGGATTTGTCTTGCAGAGAACACAACAAGGAAGCCCCTGGTCTTCACCACTCTGCACCTGGCCCTGCTTTGAGCAGGAGGTGATGGACCAGATGACCTCCAGAGATCCACGATTCCCTTTTGCACAGGACCAGACAGATGCATTTCAACTTAAGCACCCATTGTGGAGAAGGATGGAGAACTTGATTCATTAGCATACACTTTATGACTAACAGAACTTTCAATTATTCAGATGCTTCATCAAGCTCACCCAAGCTCGCACCCAAGCTTCTGGCAGCAGCTGGCTTAACATGTCGCTTCCCCTTGCTGCTCTGCTTTATGCCTTTAAGTCTCTAGACACTCCCTAAGGAAAAGCAACAAGTTTGTCAAGGAGAAAAGCAGCAAGAATTCAGGAAGTGAATCAAAGAAAGAGGAAACAGAGGAGCAGATAATTTGCAACTTCATCCAATCCCAAGACTTCTCCCCAGCACTCCCTAGGGAAACACTGCAAACTACCTTTTTTTTTCCTCCTAAAAATACCCACTCGTCCTCACCAATTGACCTTGTGTCAGTTAAATCCTGACCTCAACACATCACCACTGCAAAACACAAGCATAAGCCAGCTGGGTAACACAGCCTGTACCTGACCACACACCTTATCCTGGATGCTGCTGGGTTTTTTTTTGCAAAAGATGGGACTAACCAGATTTGTTGGATAGTTATGGGTGGCCTACTCTTGGATTATCACATCAGCCCCTCTTTGAGGTCCATTTCTCAAACAGAGACCTACTCAAAAGTACAATTTTTAAGACTGAAAACTCAGGCTATCAGCAACAACCTAAAAGACAAAAGCTAAAGCACAAATTAAACTCTTTCCCTCTTTTCTAACAAATTTATGGACTGATTGAGTCTTTACAGGGAGGAAGATTTCCCCAAAGATGCCAAATTTCTCTCTTCTCATTACCGTAGAAGTCCTAAGTAGGAAGCAGTACCCATATTGCCTTCCAGTAGTCAAGTCTCTAGTCAAGTCTCTCACATATTTCAGTAAAGTGGTTATTTGTAAGATCCCAGCCCACAATTGCTTTGAATATGAAGCCTAGGAATAAAGGCACACACGGAAATCACAAGCAGATCAACACAAGATGCAAAACTTGTGAGCAGTGACTCTTCTTTATGGGTGCCGAGATGTTTGCCTCCCTTCAGACACGCAGGAGACTGCACTCACCTGTCTGATGGACATCGTGCAGAGAATGTAGAGGAAGATGAAGGAGCAGTCGGTGTAATCCTCCCCCAGAAGGTTGCGGTGGGATAAGCCCTGAATGTACGAGAGGGGGATAAAAGGAAGCTTTGCCACCACTCGGCCATCAAATCTGGAAAAGAAACAGGTGGATCACAACTGGGAACAGCAGCAGAGTCCTTAGCTTTAGGATAAACAAGTATCCACAGACCATTAGAACAGACCAAACCTCATATAAGGCTGGAAATGTCACATTGACTTCTGCAACCCACCTCTACATACACTACACCACAGAGACCAAGTTCCTCCTTCACATGGTCCTCTACCCCAGGTCACCCCCTCATCTGAGATTAAATAAGGCTTTTCTGCAGCTATTTTACCCTGGAAAGAGACAAGGTGTTTCAGTGATTTGCAAGTGATCAGTTGGACAAAAACTCAGTTGGTGTTTTGGCTTTTAAACAAAAAGTGTAAGTAAGTGGCAAAAGCAGCAGATTGCTCCCCAGAACGTGGTCGACACAACTAAAAGATGGAGGACTATCATTGTGCTCTAATGCAGTCACTGCAAGAAGATAACTCTCTGCTTCAAGCAGAGCATAAATCAAACATTTTTCTTTCATAGAGCAGCTACATTTCTCACAGCACAAGAATGATGTGTACAATAATCACGGAGAATGCTTTTTAATACCAAGAGCCTTAGCTCTGAAGGAGGCAGTGCACAAGCACGATGCCTCGGACTATTCCAAGCTCCGCATCCTGCTCCTGGAGCGTTTCCAGCTCAGCATTCCAGGCCGACAGGCTAAGTGTGAACTCTGGCCACTTTGCAAAGATTCCTCCCAGAGACAGTCCACCCAGCCTTTTGAAGTAAAGCGTGTTCACTGCCTCATCAGCATGTGCACATTAGGATGTTATTTTCTCTTCAAGCACTGATTTTAACAGGTGTTTCTTGTTTCAAGCAATCCTAAACGAGCACTCTTTCCTGTGGAGCTGCATTCACACAGCCAGAGCTCAAGCACACGCCAACTTTGTTTACATCTCACAGGCAGTTTGGCAGGAGACCTAGGAACGGATGTTTATCTCCCTGTAACATCCCCCAGCGGTCTCAAATTCTGCGTTATTCCTGCTGTGAGAATGACAAGCATTTCACCAGTAGCACCCTGAAGTACCTGCTTTTTCTTCCAGCAGGTTTTCACAGTTACCAGGAAGTACTGGAATGTGTAGTTCAGGAAAAGAATACCACAGGGGTTCAGAACTGATTGTATTAAGACATTTTTTACAAAAAAAGACACACAAGCTAATCTTCCCATAAGGAAGTCCATCTTCTCAGAGTCATCCCCACCACACCACCACTTCACTACAGATCTCTCTGCCCCAGAGGACCTTGTAAGCTCCAAGAGTCATGCAGCTGCCCAACTTCATTTGGCATTCCTCTTTCTGGGTTTAAACCTGCCTTTTTGATACTTGTGTCCTTTCAGTGTGGTCCACCTCACTGTCCATTACCTACGTGGTAAGAAATCAAGCCAATTACACTAATTTTCTTTTTGACTGTTGCTTCCCGAGTATGTGGCCCAGGTGAGGTGCCCAGTCACGTTGCACCTGAGTGCCCACATCATACATGTATGTCTGCTCCTTTTATCCCCTAGAAGAGTGAATTTGTCCAAGAACAGAAAAGGTAGATTTTAAGGTTAACACACATTGAAGGTGTATCCATACAGGATTTAAATCAAGATTGATTCCTTCCTAAAGCTTTTAAAGAATTTAGTCATTAACATTTAGTCAGCCACAGCATCCTTCAAACTGCCTCAGAACCTCATACTCCTGCTCCACTAAACTAGACAGTGTAGGTGGTTCACCCAAAGAGCTGGACAAACACTGCAATGCCTTGGGTGCAGCTCTACAAGCCATGGTGCCACTCTGGACAGCTAGGCACAGGACTGAAAATGCATCGCCACCCCCTCTCAGAACTGCAGTTAAATGAGACAGCCATGACCAAAGATTGCACCCCAAATTTACTCTCCTTCAGTGCTGTATTCCTCTGCTTAACTCCACAGCTTTTCACAGAAGGTTGATGCTGAAGTCTCACTAAATAAGAGCCCATACGGAGGCCGTTATGGTATCACATCACTCCCAGTTTATTCACATGCTGCTCTGTAGTAAGAGGTGACTGTCTTGGGATTGTGGCAGAAAAGCTTTGGCATCCAAGAACGGGAAGATGACAACTCCTGTTTACAAGATAAGTAGACTACCCAGATATTACATAATGTCTCAGTGTTTAAATGGTGCCTTGACTCCATTCAAGAGCTCCAGCATGCAGTGCCTCCTCTGAAGCAGGACAGCAGCATGCTGTGATCAAATACCTGCCTCTTCATATGAAATATTGATCCATTTTACACAGACCACTTAAGAATGCTTCAATTGACCACATCACCACTTCAACTGATAGAGAAGAAAGGAAGAATATACCCTCGTGAGCTTAAAAAAAACCTGATACTTACATAGAGTTAAACATTCCCATCAATGCAGTGAAGCAGAAGCCAATGGCAAACATGGATTTCATCCGAACCTGCAAGCAAAATGGTGAGAGCAAGTCAAGCAACGGGCTTTCATGGAGGGATTAAGGGCTCGTGTCCTCAAAGAGGGGCTTTACACAGCAACACTGTAACCTGGAAGGAAAACAGGCGGCTCAGAAGGCCAGAGGGATTTCATAGGAAGAGAGCAGAGAAATCTCAAAGAGAAGTCTGGTCAAAAACTAGATGCAGAAGTGGCTACAGTGTGGATCATTAGCGTGAGGAGCTGCTTCATATAATATTCAAGTCCTCAAAAATGGTCCTTAACATAGGCTGTTTCTTTGCTAATTCCATACAAATATCATAGGAAAAAACTGGGGAGAAATAATGAAACCAAGAAGGCTTATTACAAAGACGGAACTAATTCTACTTAGACATTATAGAGGCTTATAAATATGAAAATAGCTAAGGCTGGGATTAGATGAAATAGTAATTGCTGGAAAACTCCGTGCATCTGTATCTACCAAATCTGTAACTACCAGAGATAATTCAGAGAGCAGTCAGCAGGAGGAATTGCTCTCTGCCAAGTGAGCAGAGCCTGTTGGAAAGCTGCTGTTTGAAACCTTTGGCAGCTAAGAACAGACTTTAATTTTCTTACCATTGACAAGTCTCTGTTGTTATTCTTCAGCTTCTCTTCTTGTCTCTCTGGAAAGACAAATACAACAGTTATGAACAATTGTATCAACTTAGAAACCACAATGTTTTCATTTCCAGGAAAACTTAACCTTCTTGGCTCTTCAAATCAGCAACACTTCCAAAACCAACTGCAGTTCTTTATGCCAGAGAGAAAGTGCAAAAGTGCATATAGCCAACTGCTCCTGCAGCAACACAGGCACGAAAGAGGCGGCTAGAATCACACATTCAGCATTTCTGGGAGAAATTCACACAAAGTCAAACTTCCAGCTCAACCAACCAGCACCACAGCATGAGCAATGTGGCCAGCAGAACAAAGACAATGTTTGCATAGCCCACTTCCAAAGTGTCAGAGTTAGCTGCACACCAGGCTCACCCCTGCAAGATGGTACATACACAAAGTTTTCATCTGGGGAGTTTCAGAAGGGACATCAAAACAGCACATGGAGCCAGGAGCTGCGTTTCAAGTCTAACATCCTACTGTTCTTAGGAACAGATCTTGGACCCTCATCACACCTGAAAGGTTCTCTCTCCTATGAAAGACTTGACATTAATTCTACGTGAATTTAAAGTGAAATATGTACTAATATGCTTTAAGATGTGCTTTAAATACTTCTTTTGAAGTTTAGTCTCTCATCAAATCACCACAATCTCCTAAACTCCCAGATACTGGTAAAGGCACCTGTGCCCTCCTAAGGGGATTGCCCTGGGCAAAGTGTTACCTATCACCACTTTTGTCCCATGTCCCCAGGCCACTTACTGCACTTCTCATTCAGGAAGAAAAGGAGTAGCTAAAGCTTTCAGGAAACATCTAGCTGGAGCAAGGATGTAGGTGCAGAAATATCCAAGAAATAGCAAGCAAAAGCAGGGAGACAAGACAACTGTCAGAGGCGCCGTCAATTGTGCACTGCATCTCTACTGAAGTATCAATACAAGACACCCATGGCACAGAAGGTCAACATTTTTTCCCCAATCTCAATTAAAAGATACCAAATCCAGGGTCCCAGAGTATGTGTCAAGCAACACACCAGCAATACCCATATTCATTTTCTTGGAGTCCGTGTTGCTAATTCCAATTGCTTGTAACCACAAACCATCCAAGGCAGGAATTTTCCAGACACCTGCTTCCTGACCAAGGTGAAGAATTTTGTTCTGGGACATTTCAGCAAGCACAGGCCAGCTCCTTAGGAATCACAGATTTGGCACAAATACTTGTTTTTTCCCCTCTGCTACATAACTAGCCTTTTGCTGAGATGGACTAAAGGTTACACAGGGATAAAAGGAACACAACCCAGATCCCCAGCATATCTGACCTGTTCTGCAAACATTTCTACATACTCAGAACAAATAGGCCCCAGGAAGCTGACCATTTTCTCTAAACGGATTAATCCTGCACAACTCATACATAAGCAGCATTTTAGTACTATACTATGGAGCTGAGTAGAAAAGTGCTGGATAAGTCATCAATAAACAGCAGCCTGAAATCCTAACTCCTATTTCTGCTGACTGAAAGACAAACCAGGAAGATGCAGTAATAATATTGTTGTCAGTTTTATTTTTTGTTGCCTACCAAATATTTGTGTGAGCTATTAAGGATGTCACCATCCTTCCTTCTAGGGGCCCATGGAAGGGAACAATGGCAAAGTTACAGGACTTAAAAATCCCTAAACTTATATGACAGAAGGCTGTGCCACGATGTTAAAGATCTTCTGTTCCAGCACTATTAATGCTATCAGAGCACAACAGCATTGGAGTTGGTTCATTTCTCCATTAAAAAAATAGGAAATAAATTAAGGTTGTCCATGCGATTCTCATCCTACCTGCTTGTAGATTTTCATGATTCATTCCTTATATGACCCAGCAATATATCATTCCTTATATGACCCAGCAAACACAAACCTCCTGCCCTGTTTTGTATGCAGGACCGATGGTAATTGAGGCAGCTCTGTTCCATGACTGACTTATCTGTAAAGTCTGGATTCATTTTATATGATCTAGAAGGATACAATTTAAGAGAACTCCAATACAAGTCATCTTGCTGTAACAACAATGATACATTCTGCAGAATGATTTGTTATTCAGTGTCACTGGGACCAGAGCTCTCAAAAGTGTTTAAAAGTTGTGAGTCATTTTCTGTCTGTCCAGCTTGACATTTAGGGCCTGATTTTTCAGAATTACTAAGCATTCATCTCTGCCTGGAAACAAATCAGATGCTAAGTTGATGCAGCACTTGCAAAAAAAAATTTAAAAAAAAAAAATCAACAAATCCAAAAGGCAGTCTCAATATCTTACCTATGGGCAAGTACCACAGACAATCAGTGGTCATTCACAAAGTTTCATTCTTAGTCTTTCTGCTTTGTTTTTCATTTGCAAAACAGAATTATTTCAGCATAGAAAAGTCAGCTGATCATCTGAATTCCTCAGATTGTATTGTTTATTAATTTAGTCCAAACACAAACAAAAAATTCTCTTCTAAAAGCAAGAGTTGGATAATGCCCTGAAAAAAGCACATTGCCATTCACTGCCAAATGACCATATGTAATAGCAGAATGTAACAAGATTTAAAAGTTGCCTTATCCAATAAGTAATAGCCATCCTATGAATGGATGATTCAACCTTGGGAACTGAGAATTCACAAAAATAGTTTTGTTTCCTGTCCCTTCAGGAGTCCAGCAGTAACAGATTCGACACTGAGGAAGAGCTGTTGGAAGAAGTGTTTATAATTATCCACAGGTCTTGCACAAATCAAATGACTAATGCAGCTACCTGGTGTTACAGAGGAATGAGGAAACCAACTCCCAGGAGTTCTCAGGAAGGTTCCTGCAAGGATTTCTGCAATAATGTAACTTGGCTTCACTGTGTTTAATACTTCAGACTTTTGCAGATTACAGAGCTTTCTAGAGCTCATGTTCCTTAAAAAGGCACCACATCATGTTCTTGCATAGTCCAGTATTTAAAGAGCTATCTAGAATTAACTATAGAACTATTTAACTATATTGATAATGAAATAAAACAGTACTTAAAATTGAACAGAACTAACTTATCACACTTGCAATAACTCTAAGCACAGTAAAGCCCAACTCAAGCAAACACCCTTAGCCCTGAAATCACAATCACAGTCACACAGATATTGCGAGCTGCCAGTGCACTGCAGCAGTGAGCTTTGAGAACAGCAGCTAAAAATAGTCATGCATATAAAGTGCCAGATAAAGGAGAAAGGCAACTAGATCAACTAGGAGTGGAAATGCTGCTCCTCTCAGAGGTACTGCCCTTCTCCAAATTTGACTGAAACCACCCAGAGACAGTTCTCTCGAGACTAAGCAAAAGGGCTCACATTCCAATCATCAGGATAAGAGCTACTTCAAACAAGTAGCTTTGTAAAGAAAGGACAGAAACTTCCAGAAGTTTTGTAACTCTCCCTTTACTCTTGGGAGGCATTCCAATCTTACCTATTTTCTTTTTCTGCTGTCGGCCTGCTGATTCACTTATCGTTTCCTTCTTCTTTTCCACTGCAAAGTGCAAAAGATATTTCATCATTTCTACATCATGATGCCACCCCCCCCGTCCCCCAAACACCAAACAAAACATCTTATTCTTTGGAGAAGAGGTAGGACTACGAACACATCCAGAAACAGCAGCTTACAAACTACTCAAGACCAACCAAATCAAAGTTATAGTCAAAATTATTTTCCAAAGTCAAGATGTAATTTAGGATAATTCCAAAGGGTTAATTTAAAACTCTGTCATGAACCTGTTATACTGTTAACTAAGCAGCCTTAGGACCATGCTGGCTCAAGTGACCCTTGCTGATTCACCATTAGCATTAGGCAGTACTTTTGATTCAGCGAGTGTAATGAAGGGAGCTTTATGGCAAGCTCTGCTCCTGATTATTTTCAGTGGGAAGCAGCACACAGGAAAGTCTGTGTTCTCACATCCCTTCTTCCCAGGCAGCCATTCTTAGGGAAAATGCTGTCCAAGCAGTTGGCCACAACCTCCCCATTCTTCAACTAATTAGTACTGAAGCACTTCCAAGGTTTTAAAGTAAAAGCCTAGGCTCAAAGTTACTAAAACTCCAAATCGGACACTCAAGCACTGCACCAAAAAAGCTAACAAAAGGAGCAGAGTTAATTCATACTGTGACAGAGTAACTGGGCTGCTCACCTGCCAGTGTTCTTCTGCTGATAGAAGGAAGTGTTATCTTTTCCAGAAAGTAAAAAACAGGTTTTAAGACAGTACAGTTTAACAGTACTTAAGGTTTTAAGTACTCTTATACCAAGAGTACTACAGTGATGAGGACAATAAAGTATGGCAACAGCCCTAACATCCGTCCTTTTTACTCTAAAATGTATTTCTTTTTATTCTAAAATGTATTTGTACACCTACTCTATCAAAAGTTCTTGATTCCTGGTGGCTCAAGGAATCACATTGATGGGCAAATGGTGGGATTCCTCTCCTGTACCAACTGCCAGCTCAGCACAGACACTTTAGCACTGACAGCCCAGGCCTCCTGCTCTAGCTCACCCTGCCTTGGGGGCAAAAGGGTTAGACCAGATGGTCTTCAGAGAACCCTGGCAACACCACCTTCTCTGCAATATCACAGCGCTGCTAAAACAAAACCAACCACATTTCCAAGTCATACGAGGATTTGTGGTGCTGACTTTGTGAAATGCAGGTGACCAAGTGCAAGCCAGAGCTACCATCTACTCCATCCATAAGGGACACATCTCAGACAGGTG
>JAVCKT010000872.1:0-13456 GCA_032273925.1 Rhynchotus rufescens | reverse complement strand
TGCTAATTTTTATATATATATATATATATATATGTGTGTGTGTGTGTGTGTGTGTGTGTGTGTATGTACACACACTTTTTTCAAGCTGGTAAGTCTTCCCCAACCCTGCAGTAGTGGAATTTGTGAACACTAGTTGTCTATTATTTGAAGTAATAGTCTGAACAGAATCACGTTGCTGCCGTTTACTGCATTATTTTTATGTTTCAAGCAATTTCTTAAACATAAATGCTAAACAGACCAAAAGAACACAAATATCTTTGAAATCCTTCTAGAAATTTAAAAGGAGGTCTAGTTAGAGCTTTCAGGATTGTGATAGAGATATATAGAAAAAAAAATAGTAACATAAGGTGGCCCCCATGTGTTGCAGGCCGTGGTGGCCTCCAGCCCCACCGTGTGGGTGACACGGCATCGCTGCAGGCCAGGGCTCAAGCCAGCCACCGTGGTTAAGGACTAGCCCAGCCAGCGGTGCCTTTACACAAGTTGTGCGCTTTTGCAGAGATCTCTTGCTCAGAAAATTGGCCGTGGCCAAGAATGTTTTATTGGGGCAGTTCACCTGAGTAGTAGCAGGACTTACTGGAGATCGCTGGGCTCTCTGGGTCAACGGAGGTATCATCGTCTCCTCTGGTTCTCCTCCATTGCTGTTCTTTGGAGGTGAGGCTCTTCAATGGTGTCTGTGGTGAGGCCAGTATTAGCATGCCAAGAACAAACTGGAAAACATTAATACATCTTAATCACTAGGGAACACCATGTGACTAAGATGAGTGAAAGATGATCAGTGAAAAGAGACTAGATGTTTCTCCCCCTCTGTCTTGCAGACCCCTTTGTATTTGAATTGAAAAGATTAGTTAAACACTGCATTTGCAAGGGGTAGAGAGATGATTGACTGAGTTACAGCTAATGATACATGAACCAATATGTAATTTCTTAGACTTTTTATAAGCAGTGGGCTATCACCTTGTTGGTTTGAGGATGAACGCTAAGAGAATAACTGAGCCATTCTTCTAATTTCTCAAATTTCTAAAGAAATTCTCTAATTTCTAAAATTCTCAACACCAATTGAATTTCTTTCCATCCAATTGAAGGAATATTTGAAGAAACCTTTGTTTTATTGCAGGGTGGTAGTCAGGGTGCCCGTATTTTTTTAAACAACAATAACAAAAAAATGTTTAGAACAAAGCCTTGTTCTGACGTTGCAGACATGGTTTGTGTGTAAAACAGGAACAATTTTTGGATTCATCAAATTGAGACTTTAACTAGAGAAGCCTCATCAGTGAGAAAAGGGAAAAAAATGTGAAAATGTTTCTTGACGTTGCTTGGTATCTTGATGGTACAATGTTAAATACTGAGGGTGTAACTTGTGTGCAAACAAAACTGCAGAAGCTTTTGAGACTATGGAATTGCTTCAATATAATATAAAATGCTTTAAATCATAGTGATGCATTATATGCATATCATGATAGAACACTTAGACAAAAATATATTAGCATGTTGTTTCTAAGTGCTCTGTAGTTACGTGCATTTGATATATCACTGTAATCTAAAACACTTTAATCTTTATTTATTCTTTAAACCGGTTTTTACTATTTTCTTCTTATTCCCACTTTGCTGATCTCAGTGATAAAAATACAGCATCTGATACCTCATTTTCTTATGTGTTTTGAACTCCAAAGGTTTGGAAAGTGGATGCAAGAATTCTCAAATTTGTAGGTCTAACTAATCCGTGAAAAATCTGTGGGGCTGGAGAGGACTATCCTATCGTCAGATCTAAACAATATAATGATATCAAAGGTACATACCATAAGTTGATGTATTATGAGTTTTAAAAAGTTTAGGACCTAGTTCTGTTCTCCAGACTCGTTGTTAAGCATCTGTCGATGTTCAACCACTATTTTGGTGGTTAAAAATACCCAAATTAACAAGTCCTAAATAAGAGCTTTTTTGTAAACAGAACAATATTGTCTTGTTGCTGTAAGTTGACAGTATTTTATTTTGTTACTAACCATTTTTATTACAAAAGTGTTTTTTATGATGACAATTTATGCAGGTAATGAACATATTCCATGAAATCTGTAGCTTGACAGAAGCAAGAGAATCTAAAATAAAATCTAAAGTTTGGTGTATATGTCGAGTTGCTCATTACTCAAAGATGCTTACTGCATAGTTTTCAATTTGGTTGATTCTTTAAATGTACAGCACCAGTTATAGCTGATATGTGCTGACATGTGGTATTTTCACTTTACAATTCTCTCTAGTTAAATAATTTAAATACATGGGTAAAGGTACCCAGCACCCGCAGTGAGCCTGCCTACCTGCTGCTTTGCTTTGTAAGAACTGGCTTAGGCTGTTCAGTTAATAAAAGTTTTAAATCCTGTATCTGTAAAAGGCCTGGTATAAAAGCCTGCAACTAAGGAACATTTTTTTCTTATGATCTATTTGATAGTGAAAGGAAAGAGGATACTTATTGATAGGCTTACTTGGTCTTTTCCTAATTTCTTGGGAAAAATATACTTGAGATTGACCTAACTCTTGATAATACTGACTGTACTGAGGAACTCAGTGCAATAGCTGCGAGCAGGCCTGATTTAATTGTCTCCTCCTTACTTAAACACTGGATTTGGGGCTGTTTTTTTCCTTCCATCCTTCCCCCCCATAAATCTCATCCTATCTACCTTTCCTTATCCCTTAAAAGAAGGTGTGTATTTGTTCACTTCTTCCATGCTAACACCCTTGCTCTCCTGAGTCCCTCTCACAAGGGTCACTTCTTGGCCATCTGCTTCTTTTATATGTTGTGTCTAAACCATGCTGCTAGCTGACAGTTATGTGCGCTTGATTCTCAATTGTGCCTGTTTTTTGACACCTTTAATGACTCTCTTCTGTTCTCTTAGCATGTTTGTGTTGAGTTTCTCTCTAATCCTTCACATAATGTGTTTCTCCTGAGGACACATCAACTCTTCTGTCTTTATCTATTCCATTAGAATCGCCGTGCATAACCTCAGTATCATCTTGGATCTTGAACTTCTCAACTGATACCTTTCCTATACTTGCAAATCTCACTTGCTGCATGTAACACACTGACATATTTTCACTATCTCGGTGCCTGCACTTCCTCTCTTGATAATTGTGTTTTGCTATAATCCTTCCAGGGCTCCATCCCTGTTGTGCGTGGAAAAAGCATGTCACTATTTCTAGGTGTCCTATAACTTGGCCAGCTCCTGATTAACTTCAGGGATCAACATAAAATCACTCTTTTATTCAAAGTCTAGATATGTTATCTTTTGGTGTGTCACTTTCATCTTGGCATATGTCTTAGTAACAGGCATATCTTATTATGAACTCTTGTATGTATTGTTTCAAGGTGATATCGGTCAGTGCTTTTCTAGCTACTTTATGAGTTTGCTTGGCTTCATGATTTTCTTAAAATTTAACTTTAAGGATATTTACAATTTTTTTTTTTTTTGGAATTTCTAAGTGTAAAAAACACAATTACTGTGATTTCTAATTGAAACTGTATATGTCCTTCACTCTTTTCAAAATAACAAAAAGAAAAACCCAGCATGCTGTGACTGTATTTATAAGTCCAGTGCCGAGAACCTTGGGTTCATTTCTTTGGTTTTCTTTCACAGAAGCCTGGAATGTCTAAAAAATCTAATTGTTAAGAACAAAATACATATTAAGGCTTCAGTTCTGCTTTGTGTAAAGCTTCAAGATGTTTAACTCCAATGTTTTTTTTTTTTTTTTTTTTTTTTCCCTCCAGCTTGTTTGTGTTTTGTTTTGTTTAAATCTTTAGCTATAGTTGACTTCACCAGTTTTCACTCCTGAAGGTTAGTGCCTCAGAGTGCCTCAGTCTGGCTTGATTTTTCCTCCAGGATGAGGGTTGCTCCTGGGGATCCTGCCTGCGTGCTCATGGCTCCTGCTGCGTGTGCTGTCCGTCTCCCTTCCCGCAGCCCGCCTGGGTAGGAAAGGCCCCGCTCAGGCCGGGCTCGGAGGCAGCCGGTGCGCAGCCGAGCTCCCGCTCTCCCTGCCCTCGGGCAGCAGCCGAGCTCCTGCTCTCCCTGCACTCGGGCGGCAGCGGCGCCCGGGCCGCCCACGTTCGGCACAGCCCCGGCTGCCCCTTCGAGCCACGCGGCAGCTCCAGCTCTGAGTTCCCTCCTAGCTGCGGCAACGCAGAATCAGCTCGCCCATCGCTGCAGCTGACCTCCTGCTCCAGACATGCAGTGATTCCTGCTGACACATTCTGGCTAAGGGAAAGGCTTTCCTTAGCTTTGTTTTATTTTTTTTCCCCGTCTCTGACTGCCAGGTGTTGAAGCACGCTGGAGCCTTTTGAAAGCAGGCAAATTGTCCATGAAACGCGTCGTTGCGGGTTGCAGCTGCAGCCCTCGCAGAGGGGCGCTCAGTTATGCAGAGGTCACGGGAGATTGGGAGCCTTGCGTTTGACTCCAGTCAAGATGGTTAAACTTCAGATACTAACGAAGGACAATCAGTTCATACCAAACAACTGGTGCTTGTGTGGTGTGAAAAATCAGAGCTTACCAACTGTCCAGAGCGCAGCTCTGAAGGGTATTATGTTTTGAAGTGGGGTCTATTGAAACCATTACAAAATAATAGCAAGCTTTTTAAACAGAAAACACACAGTTTTTCGCAAGAAGTCTTTCAGACCTTTAGATCTCCTACTTTATTTGAAAGTTTTGAATTTCCTATTTGGAAATATTTTTCCAGTGTAATGATTGGTCTGCCATGTGCAGTGTTTTAATGCTTTAGGAATACATACAGGTCTGTAGCTTTTTCAGATGTAATTGAATATCTCCTTAGTAGCCACAGTGCATGCAGTTAATTACCAGGAGAAGTTATTATTGCTGGGATTAGTCTTCCATCTTGCTGAATGAATGTTCTCCATTTAAACAGAAAAGCTGCTTAAATGTCTTTACCAGATATTCTACAGTGCTTCACCAAGACCTGGGGTAATAGGACATACTTGAGAGCTGTTTTGGATGAGGAATGGAGGATCAAAACCATATGGCATTATTCAATATTAAATTAATACCTCTGTCAGTAGAGGCACGTAGAACACACTTTTATTAAGGGTGTTCTGCACATGAGTACTGGTCTAGAGGAAATGGAGTAGCTAAAAGTGGTGGGGTTTTTTATTTTTTTTTTTTCCTCAAAAGTAGAACTGCTTTTATGTCTCTGGTTTGTTTCTGTGGAAGCACAGATTTTTGTTTCTATTTCTTATTTTTCACCTTGCATGACGTTTTTCAAGAATGTTTGTGAAAATACTGTGTTAAACTTATCTGTTTAATTTCTAGAAACTTAGTAACAGTATGCACTAGACCTACCAAAAGAAAAATGCATTTGGAAGCTGACTGATTGTTGTGTAGGGGGAGATGCCTTTTTGGGCAGGTCACCTAGCCCTGGGGCGTATGAAGCTCCTCCTTGTGTAACCACGAGGGGCAGGTGAAGAGCCCTTCAGCTACCAGTGCACCGGCTGATTTGGTGGGTGCTGAGCCTCTGGAGGCTGGGTGTGTTTTCCCATGCTGGAAGTGGTTGTAAAATGCACGTGGGGTGCTCGGCCAGGGACATGGTGCCACCAGGAACACGGAGGGCCCTGTGGCATGCTCTGGAGCCACACTAGAAGATCGATAGTTTGCAGTGAGTGTGTTTCAGTCATGCAAACCTGGGGAAGGCTTTGGGGAAATCTAGGAAATGCCAGGCAAAGTGTCAGCTCCACAGCACTGATTACTGCAGAAGATAGGATTCATTGCTTTCAACCTGTGTTGAGTCTATTGAGGTTTTACACTGAAGCAACAGTGGACACTTAACTTAGAGAGGCTTCAACTAGTGCTGGGAGATAATTTATTTCAAACTTGATTCAACCAAGTCAATTCAGACTTTAAGGATGCACAAAACAGTTTTCCCATGTGTCTACCAACTTCATTCAGCATTTGAGGGTGTGTTTTAGACGTACATTTGCCCTTGGTAGACACACATTTGCCTTTAAAGGTCAGAAGTAGATAGCTTTTCTTCGGGAAATAAGCAACTGCCAGCACTTGGAACCTATTCTGCAAGAAGATGAATGGCTATGTATGTAGAGCTGGAAAGACAGTGTTGTTCCACGTGGTTGTCAGCGTGCCTTTGTAATTGCACAGGCAGTGGGGGTCACTGGTATTTTTAAATGCATGAGTTTCCTGTTAGCACAGTTAGTTCTGCGCCTAGTAGATGCGCTGAGGACTTTCATCGCCAGCAAGGGGCTGTTCTCTGTAACAAAAGTGTCGTTGTTCATTAGCACCATCCTGCCCGGAGGAAGGTCTGGGCAAGGGAGCACCAGGTCAGCAGTTCGTCAGTGGATTTGGGTGAGGAAGGTTTGCTGGTGAATTTTGTTTTCTTGCTATTTCTATTCCCCGTCCCTTTGACCTCTTTGCCTACCCCTTACTTCCATTTCTCATCGTGAAATGATTAAGAGCCCTGTCTGCCTACACCTGAAAATCCTACACACAGGGTAGAGGCAGGCTGACACAGATACTGGCTAGCTATAACCTGCAGGCATAAGGGAAAAATGAACCACTTCTTACCTCTCCACCATATGTCAAGCATTAATAATAATAATAATAAAAAAAGAATTTTTGCCTTATTTGTGTTTCTGTGCAAGAAGGTTGCTGTGACTTTTACCAGAATTATCAGATGTTTCTCCCTTGGGTTCACACACCAAGGTAATTCCCCCTTGCTGCAGGACTCCAGATGCGGTGCCCCGTCCTCTGCCCGCGTGGCCACTTGTGTCACGCTTGGCCAGTGCTTGGGTCACTGGCTTGGCACTGTATTGTGCCTGCTCCTGCCTTGCACGTGGGAGGGCTGCAGATACCACCTCCTGGTACTTGCCATCCCTTTGCCATCCCGGTGTCCCCTCAGCACCGGGGTAGGCAGGTGCTGCTGTGCTTGGCGTCCTGCCTCAGGCGTGGTGGATGTGGCAGTGGCCAGCGGCCGTGTGTGCTGTGCCTTTGTGGGCTCCCCTCTGCAGGAAGGTGCCCCTGTAAAGGGTGTCGCTGTGGAGGTGCCCAGCGGCTGCACTGGGCAGTGCAGCCCATTTGGACGGTGCTGCAACCCAATGGACAGTGCAGCCCACTTGGCGGGTGTTGCTTGGAGCCCTCTGAGCTGCGGGCGCTGCGGGCAGTGCCAAAGCCGCCGTGCTGAAGGGTTGCGGTGCTTGCGATGGGGGCTCAGGGGCTGGGGGCCGCGGCCTCTGGTGTCTGCACCCTGCAGCAGGACAGAAATGGTCTGTGAGAGGGTGCAGAGAGCCCTTCTGCAGGGGGAGAACACACGTAAGTATTCCTTTCAGCTCTCTCACGTGCCAGCGTAAAGCATTATTTGTGCAGGAGTAAGGAGGCAGACCAAGATTCTCTGCTTTCCTGGATTGTACTGAATTTCTGTATTAATATATAGCTTTAAAAGATCCCTCCAAAGTTTAAGAGGCTCTTAGCAGGATGTCATTAAATAGATCAGGTCCAAATGCAATTGGATTTTATTGAATTGGTTTTGTGTGCAATTTCTCTATTAATAGGAAAGATAATACATTTTTAGGAAAAATATTTAGAGCTCGGATAGATGGGCAGAGAGAAGGTGTCTCTGGAAAGTTAATCTTTCTGCACACAGTTTCCAACAGTGTTGCTTACCTTAGAAGGAAGGAGGAATTAATACAGTGAATTCTTGTTATATGTTATATGTTAGAGCTGTTCATGATTCTCTTAAAAGTTACGGACTGATGAGATTCAGCACTTAAAAATTGAAACTTTTTATTGTTTTGCTGTGGCCCAAATTAAGATTGATTTGATCTGCCAGTACAGTGACCTTTACAAAGCACATTAATTTATCACTTGATTCTTGTTCTGGGAGGAGAGGAGAAGAGAGGAAAAAAAACAGGTTGAAAGAAAGAGCTACCAAGATCTCACAGCTGCCATTTGTTATTATCTTGGAATCAATACATTCCTTGTAAAAGTCTTTACTTTCTGGAAGTTGTTGTAAATAAGAATACGCAACCCTCTTCAAAAACTGTTGTTGTAAACTTAAAACTTTGATTAATTCACAGTTTTTGGAACAAACAACAACAACCAGCAAAAAGCAGTGAAACCTGAAGAGTGCCTACAAGGCATAGAGAACACCCGCGGTGCCTCTGCTGTAAGCTCAGCATTCCCCATCGTGGTTAGCAAGTCCTGGCTTATTGCAGGGAACAGGAGGGGAGCCCTGTGATTCCTTCAGCAGCTAGTTCTGCTCTCAAAGGGAGGAAAGTTAGTGAGATGTACAAATAAACACAGTGAAGATTCCAAGACTGCGCGAGAGGGGCTGATTTGGGTACACAATGCCATTTTTTTTGGTATGTTTGTAGTTTAAATTTCTCAAGAGAGTACTTCAAGCCATAGTTTCCATATTGTATTTTTTCCTCTAGGTTATGATTTGTGATTGTTATCTCTGTTTGAATTTTCAATACAGGTTTCAAAGGATTAGGCACCTGTGGAACTTCCCTGACATGTATTTTTCTGCACTAAATGAGCTTGCTGTTAAGCATTCTTTGTACGCTCATTTGTAATAGAACCACTAAAAAAGGGAAAACCGGTCATAAATCTTAATCTATGTGGCCCATTAGGTTTGCTTTGTTTTTGTAAAAAGTTGTGTTTGGAAGACTCTAGAGAGGCACCGTGTGATTGTGAACAGCTAGATAAGAAAATATGGGAGGCTTTGGACACTTCTGTACAATTTCATTGAAGTACCTACCATAGACAACTAAAACAGCTGTGTGCAGATGTGTGATTGTAAGAGAGGTATGGAGGCAAATAGCTGTGAAAGAAGGTTGTGCTAATTACACGTGGCTTCCTTTAGTATGTTGCAGTGCTTCTCGTTCCTATTCATGGATTCTGAGACTCTGACTCATCACTCTGAGGTGAGTTGTCATAGCACGTTTAAAATGGGAAAACTAGACTATAAATCACCCAGCAACTAAGGCAAATTTTTCACCGTCGCAGACGAACTCGTCTACATAAATGTGTGACACCGACCTTGAAACACTCTGCATAACTTCATTGCAGACGGTAGATTCCTCCTTATAGTAGCTATAAAATAGCATATATGTAAGTGGTAGCGGGTTTGAAGCAGTGCATGTTTTCGTACACGTTCCAAAAATGAATTTGTTAACAGGTCTTAGTTAATTTCTGCTTTTCCCCTGAAATTGGGCCATAGTGCTCACCTTTCCACCTCTCTTAGGAAAAAGGACTGAACAGGTACTTTTTAATATTCCCAATAAGCTTTAATGAGCTTAGTAAAGAGAAACAAGTAACTAATTTATTAAAATCCGTGCAGTTTCTCAGCACATAATTCAAAATTTGAAAATACTAGGGGGAGATGGAGAGAATCAAACAACTTGAAAAAAAATAGCAACTTAAATACAAGTATTTTTAAGCCTTCCTACTGACAACACATTCAGACAACTTACAAGCTTCAGAACAGTTAAAGGTAAAAATATTCATTTTGATTTTTTTCCATGATGTTTTCCATGTTGATGTGCATTAATATTCTTAAATTGTTTTGAAAGTGAATAGTTAGGAATAGTTATGAATGAATATTTAGTTCAATAGTTAGGAATAAACTTCAGTCTGAGATGCTTTATATGGTTTGATTTTTTTTATTAAAAAAAATGTGCTTATTTCCTTGATACATTTATTTTAAATGCAACAATTAAAATGTAAAAAGCCACATCAAAATAGGCATGTATTTTTATTATGTATGCTGGATGTGTTTTAACAATGATAAATATTTAATTTTTCGTAGTATAATTTGTATCAGTGCTCTTGCTGGTTTAGAGATATTAAACAGTAAATAAATAGTGCATGTCAGTCATTAGTAGTTTGTATTTATGGTTGCAGATAAATTCTTAGCTCTCTCTGTTCTTTGTTTTCTATTGTTAATAGAGTCTGTCAAAAATACTACTTATGGCAGGCAAGTCCACCAAAAGGTCTGATTTTTACTAAAAAACACATGCACAAACACCTATGTAGCACCCAGTTATCTGATATACAATTTGTATAGATGCACATAGATGTTTTCTAGTGTGTTTAAGGAATCATTAGTTTTTAGCCTTGATGGTTTTAGGGAAACTGTCTGAGGGAGGGACCCTTGGGAGCACTAACCAAGTCAGGGAAATTAAATGTGACGTGTTGTGGTGTAACCCAAGTTATTTGGTGAGCAGAGGGCAAATGAGTGAAGATATCACAAACTTTTAGAGCCCCTTTAAACACAAGAGGTTGAGGGAGGAGTTTTTGTTGTGGGGAACATTTGATTTGTTTGAATAGGAATCATAACACTTTAGTCCCTCTTAACTCATTGTGTTCGGTCATCAACCTGATTTCAGTCAGAGGAGGGAAAAAAAAGAAATATCCATTTATTGACAGTAACAGAGGTAGAGTGCTTCAGTGACATATCTTGCTGTGTTAGTGGATAGATTTATTATGAAGTATTTTAGTTTCTGAATGCTTAGGTACAGACTTATAATTCAATTCAAAATATTTTGAGTACATGTTAGAATTCAGCATTAAGTCAAAAATGTATTCTGAAAGTGAAGTATTCATTTTAATGCAAGTCCTTTTCACATGTGTTTAAATTTAGCCTTTTTTTGGCTGCAGAAGAGTTCTGATTTAAAAGAAGGGCAGAAGAGGATGCACATAGGCAGTAATTAATCCTCTAAATGAACACTATGTTATGTAATTTCTCTGACAGATAATATTTCAGATAAAACTGCATATAGAGTATGTCTGTACTGACAGTGTTCCAGTGTACTTGTTATCACAAAAGGAAGACAACATAGCAGCAAATTTGCAGGCTTCTCAAAGAAGTCTACAGTAGTCTCAGGTGTTAGTCTTTGGTAAACAGGTGATTATATTGCCTGTATTTATTTTTAATAAATCTTTTTTCTCCAAGCAAAACTGTTGGTGTGTCAGTACCAGATTGCCTGTTTACGATATGTATGCCAACATCTGTCTACTTTATAATTAAACGGGGGCCTGCTAGACATCAGTAGCTGATACATCTACAGCGGCCTGGAATGTGTATAGCCAGTGCAACTTGTCATTCCCGTGTGCTCCTCTTATTTCTGCCCGCTAAGCCAACTGGACGAACTGCTGTTGAGAAGCTGTCGGGGGACACGTGTCAAGCACTAGGTGTATCATGCGACCAGACCGGCGCTGGGACCGAGAAGTCGCTGCTTGCAGGGGGGAGAAAAGTGACCTTGTTCTCTCAGCGTTGTCTTTACGCTGAAAGGAACAGATGAGACACTAAATAATTCACAGGACTGAACGCTTGTAATTGTTAGCAGGGGTGGCAGCAGCAGAGTGTAGAGACAGGATTTTTTTTTTTTTTTTTTTTTTTTGTTAAAATGTCTGATTCTGAAGCTCATCAAAGGATTCTTTTCACAAAACTGTCTCTGGGAATTTGGGTATTAAAGGTTTGTGAGGCTGAGAGTGGTTTCTTCCCAAGAATCCAGAGAGGGAATATTTTCTTGTTACTTTCGTGAGAATCTGTGTTGAAATAAAGGTTAATATTAATGACAGGTCTTCAGAAATGTGGTAATGGAACAAAGAAGCACTGCGGAAAGGGTCTGCTGTTTCCGCAAGGAATCTCCTTGCGTTGATTACAGTGTTAGTAATGAAGCAGATCTTTTAACCTCTGGTTCCTGGATATGTGTGTTATCCTGCCCATCTAAACAAATGAAGCAATTCCCATAGTTAGAAAATGTACTTCAAACAGAGATAGATGCTAAGACTGTTTTGGTTATAACTGATAAGTAATTAGAGGTATGGCCTTTCTCCATGTCATGGAGAGTTTTGCTTAGTTAAAACATGGATTTATTATTTTGTTCTTCAAGTAGCGAGATTTTAATAACTTTATACTAAAAATGCTTCTTTTCAGAAAATCAAATATATATTATGTTCTCCAAAGTTTCTTTTTCGTTTTATTCTGAAAGCTACTAATATTTATTAAGAAATTGGAAAGTGAACACTTAAAAGGCTATGTGCAATAATTATACTGTGATTTTACCTGTATATCCTATGTTAAATGCCACTTGCCACTGTTTGGCGAGGGAGCTAGTGACATGCAAGCTGCTCAGGAATTTAAAGTTTTCCTTGTTCTTGCAAGTGATTCCTTGCAAACTGAGCAGATGTGCAAATATGCTTATTGTTACCCTCTAAAACTTAAGGTAAAAGAGTGTATTGCTGTGTATATGGGCCTGAGAGTTTTAGTGGTCCAGTTGAATGTTCAAGAGTTATGCAGAAACTCCTGTCTGTGGTGCTGTGCTCATGCTGTGCTCCTGCTTTCCATGGTCCCTCTGGGTTGGAAAGCTGGTGGCCACGGTGGATGTGGGCAGCCGGTTGGTGGGAAGCCACCAGTGTTTTCCTTCCTTTACCAGGGATGTGATGCTCGTGGTGCGACTTCCTTTCTGCTCGGTCTTGACCGTTTTCATTATATCTTCTCATCCCAGCCTTTCTTGCCCCTGATTCCCAGCTCAGTTTTGGAAGTTGCCCCCAGCCTTGGTTGCCCCCGAGGGCTCCTGCTTGTCACCTGTGGCCACCGGGCTGGTGGGCGCTCTCCAGCTGTGGTGTCACCTGTGAGGCCCATGGCGTGGCCACGGGCCAACAGGTACAAAGGGACCAAACGCCGCTCAGGTCAAGGCAGCCCCAGATGACTCCTGAGAGCCTGTGCTGCCAGATCAGCGCGAAGTCTCTGGCCTGTCCCTGCCTTTAGCAAGAATCGGGTGCACTGGGCAACCTTATCTGCGAAGGCATCATAGATTAAAGCTTTCTGAAATTAAGAGCATCTGGCTCATCTTCCCTGCCCGAGGGAGCTGTTTGGGTAAACACTGTATGAAGGGCAGTCAAAGCAAATTGACTGAAAACAGGTCAGATTTCTTTTAAACACCTGTTAAGAAGTTGCTTTTTCCTTTTTTTTTTTCACTAATGTTCAATGGAGTAGGTGCAGTATCAGCTCCCTAGGGAGAAAAGGTGGCAGTGTGGCAGTGCCCTGCGTGGGAGGGCACGGCTGGCATCACCGTGCCCAGTTTTATAGGAGGCTGCCGTAGGGAGCGGTGTGTGGAGCGCCGGGCCTGGCTGCCGCCCTCCCTGGGCCGCTGCGTTCGGCGCTACCCGGGGTGCAGCGGGAGCAGCACGTGCCCTGTCCTGCCCCGGGGCACCCTGTGCCGCGCGGGACGCAGGGCTGGTAGTCGCCTGCTGCCCTTCCCTCCCTTCTTACAAAACATGGTCTGCATGGTTTTTTTTTTTCTTTTAATTTTGAAAGGTTAGGTGAGCTGAATTTCTTGTGAGCATCTTTCACTTCCTATGGGCTTCCTATGGAGTCGGTAGAGAATGCAGGCTGAATAGTGCCCAAAGTCTTCCAAAGACTCTGAAGGCTTTTTCCTTTGAGTATGTTT
>JAVCKT010000869.1:0-30532 GCA_032273925.1 Rhynchotus rufescens | reverse complement strand
TAGAAAAGACTAGAGGAGTCCTAGTGTTCAGTCAAGAACAAGTCCCTAAGAACAAGGGACTCAACCAGGGCTTCTTAAAATTACGCAGGCGGGACACAGCTCTATTGTTTTTTTTTTAATTATTATTATTTTTGTTTGTTTGTTATTGTTTTAAAAGAATTCTGGAGAAAAATTAAAGGGAAAAAGCCAGCTGTTCATTAGTAGAATTTCTAACCCAAGGTACCAGTAGACACCAGTTTTGCATATGAATGCATGGGAAGGATTTACAAGTGAATATGGAAACCTAGCTCATGTCTTACTATGAAACAGAAGTTCAAGAACTTAAATCACATTCTTCACATCACTGATAGAGACTCCAACAACAGCTAGGGGAAAGCTGTATTACTGATTTGGAGACTGTCCTCACCCCCAAACCTCTTCGTCAAAAAGAAGAGGTTTTCATCTTTGGATGTTATATAGTACTTCAGCGCTTTTTTTCCTCCAGGAATACTAGACTTTTCTTACTAATACCAAATCAATGAGGTATACTGACACATGGGATTAATGCATGCTTTTTCCAACATTAAGAAAAAATCAAAAAGAACTCTTACACATGGTGGAAAAGAGAACTTACATTCCATGATTCCAAGATCTACGTACTTTCATGAAGACTAAAGAACCCCAAATTCTTAATCTCATTTTTTTTTCACTCAAATGTTTGATGCAATAGTCTCTAATCATGTAAAAAACACAAGGTTTCGGGACAGCAGGAGCTCCAAAGACTCTCCTATTTCCTTTAACACACAGCTGAAGTCAGGGAGTGCTCCACATACTGTGCTCCAAGTCAAATGTCTTTGGCCTATGGACAAAATCTCAGCATCACATTCAGGCAGTTCATAACGCTACGTCACCCACAGCCTTCAGAGAAGGATGACAGCCAAGAATGGCCCACTCGACTAGAACGGCTCGTACTTTGAGGGGCTCTAGGACTCCAGGGCCCATTTACTGACAAACGACCATTCAAGATGAAGACAGATGATACAGGACAGAAGCTGAAGAGATGCTTATACAATTAAGGATGACTTCAGATTGTGAGAAAAGTTTGATTATGATTGCAGATTAAAAGTGGATCAAAGCAAGTAAATGCTTTACACTTAATCAGAAGTCACAGAGGTTTTCCCTGGTATACTCATATCCAAATCTAGGGTTGAAATGTAGAACAGTTGCTTGGGAGCTATTTACACAGAGATATTCAGCATGATCTGCAGAGGGGCTGTCTGCAGACGACTGAGAAAGCTGGAGTTTTTCATGCTAAGTCACAATTATTTCCTCACTTCAATACAGTGAGGATAACTGTACACTCCAAACTTGAGAACAGGAAAGGAAGCAAGGACTTCAAAAGCCAGTGAACTAAAGTACACTTCAAACGACCCAGAGGGTGTGCTTGGGTAGGTTCTCTTGATTTACTTCATTTGGATCAGCATCTCAAAACTTTCTCATAGAGCAGGAAAACAAGATATATCATTTACTGCTAGTAGGTACAGCTAAAACACTCCTTACTATTCTGTGTAAAAAAAGTTACTTAAATGCTGGACATAATAAAATTTAAGAGAAAAACATGTTTTCTTGTTTGCCGCTCTTCAGATGCACACAAACAAATCCATAAAAGCATATTATGCGTAGGAGACCTATCATAATTGTGTACATAAATATGAAAAATGTGATGTCACCTATTCAAATGCAGATACACTGACTGTACATAGTGACGATATAAAGTAGCTGCTGCTAAACCTATAAAGTTGATGTTTTATTAAGAATTATAACCATTTCCACTAACTGAACTGTATAACAGAGTAATACCAGTTTAATAGCAATTCCATCTTGGTGTTTCTGTTTATTAAAACACAGCTATTCACACAATAAGCTACCAATCAACTTGCTGGCTCTACCAGTTACAACAAGGTCATAAATGTAATGTTGCAATAATGAACATATCCACACATTCACTTACTTTCTCTCAAAAATTAACTTAGTTATTATTTTTTAATATTTGTTTAATTTCAAAATCATAAGAACTTCCCACTCTCGGTATAGGATCATTTTTTTTTTCCTCTCTCACTATGAGGTCACACACTCCCAACAACTAATGACATGATGTAAACTAACATACTGTTACACAGAGAACTAGACAAACTGTAAGTCATTAACAAATATTCCTAGAAATAAATACGAAACATTCTTAAAAAAAAAAAAAAAAAAAAGGAATTTTTGGTGCTTTTCCTTCAGTATTTTAAAGATCTAGAGATATCTGGGAGGACGGGTAAGAAGTTTTTGAAATTTTATATGGCGCTCCAAGTATTCCTAATGAGAAATGCTTAACAAATAGATTCAAAAGTTGTCTGAAGTCATTTATGAAGAATAATATTTAATCTTTTCATACTGAAAGAGATAACAAGATAATCCCATCCCAGAGGGAGAAAAGCACCTTGTCATAAAAAAATCGTAATTGTGAAACACTGCTTTTTGAAATTAAATTATATTTGATTGCACCAAGCATTCCCTGAAATATATTCCAAGTACATTCCTTTCCTTACCTGGAAATCAAAAAAATTTGATGTCCTGCTCTATGAAAATTTCAATAATGTTTGGGCTAACCAGGACTTTTACTGAAGTAGTCACTCAGTTTTTACAATAGTATGAAAAAAAAAATCTCAAAAATCTCAAGCTTCACGTTTCCACACTGCTATGAGTCATCTACACAAGGCTAGTACATAAACTCAGACTTATTGTGGTCATTTTGTGGTGTGGAATCATTCAGCACAGTTCTCTAAAACTGAGGCTAATTTCCACAGCTGCTAGTGCTGAAAATGCAGCTCAGAATGGTAAATGGGGATGCAACTAAGTAGAAGACATTACGGCCTCTTCCTTGGATTTTATTGTTTTCTTTGAGAGGAACTTTATTGCTGCTAAATGACAGGATATTTTCTCATTCAAAAGGAAAACAATGTTTTCTCACTAATACACTGTGCTTAGAATGGTACACGAGCATCAAAAACTAATTGCTTTGGTTGTACATGCAGAATACAGTGGGTTTCTCTCCTTTTTATCTTGAAGGTAGCTTAATAGTTTGAGAACAGACTTTTATTAATGTAAATGAAGCCCTAATAGTATATTGCATGAAATTCCTTTTATTACGTATTTCTTTGAAAAGCTGCTTGCCAACTGGATTAATCCACTGTACTGTATTTTGAGCAAGTGTCTAACCAACGTGTCTTTAAAAACAGATTACCAAGTAAACTTTAAACTAGCCAATAAAGATACTTCTGCATTAAAAAAAAAGTTTCATGTGTAGTTAATTTCACACTTATTTGCACTGGAAAATTAAATTTTTACTTATCAACATACCACAGAAATACTGGGGAAAAACTCTGCAATGATGCTCCTCTTCTCTGGCTTTTTTGCTCTAGGCAAACTAATAAAATTAATTGATAATTAGGAAACTGACATGATAATCTCCATAATATTAACTGAGATTCCAACTGTCCACAGTATTGCTTAGAAAAATAAAATTATTATAATCCTTGAGAATGCTCCTAAATTCCCAGCTTATTTTAAAAAACTGAATTCAGAAACACTGATCACTTATGAGCTTTTGAAAATAATAGCTTAGGTTGGCCCATCTCGATAACTCAAAATTCTCTTTGATTATAATGAGAAAGAAAGCAGGATTAAAGTCTTTGTCAGCCTCTAATACTAACATTTTACATTAACTTATTCTCCACTTAAATACATGAAGAAAAAACTGGAAATATTTTATGGAAAAAAAATCAAATTGCCATTTACAATGCTCAGGACTGTTTCTAGGCAAGTTTAAAAGGCTTCTATGATAGACTGAAAATCTGCTTTATTTTCAAGATAGCTTTGAAATGAAGAGGCATTCTTAATTTTGTTTTTAAATTTGAAACATGTTTTGAGTACTAAACATTACTGACAGGGATGTTTTTCTATTTCTTGTTCTCAGGCATTTCTCATAAAACATGTGTAGTATCTAATACATTATAAATGAACTTTCCTTGACAAAACTTCAAGTTTATCCTGTAGATCAATTAGATTTAGGCATACCTGACAAGGATGCAAATTTGATTCATTTTTAGCATTCATCAACAATTTCTCGTGTATTTTTCATCTTAAAAATATTAACCTTACATCCTGTTACAGTTGTGCCTCAGCAATTTAAAGAGTCCATTAAAAAGAGCAGCTATTTTTAATTTTGAGGAAACAATTTATCCACATTGTAGCCACAGGAGGATTGCTGTGTATACCTCACAAGCTGAATTTACTTAACCTCTTTACAGGTTTGGCTGACAGGACCCAGCACACCCATTTTGGGCACATTTCACAGACACAGGCTCCACTTCTTTTTCAATAAAACTGAATCAAACTAGTTGCAGGAAGCTCTTCTGATTGCAACAAGTTTTACACTCTTTTAATAAACTCTTTCTCTGAATGCTTTCAATCTACTTGGGGTTTTTCAGTCCGCCTCTACAGGAATATCTGCTGCTAGTTTTTAAAAAATAAATAACTACTCTTAACAAGCACACAAGAAAAACTAAGAGTCAAAAGATTTATTGAAAGGTTCATGGCATCTTATAAGCAGTATGCAGAAATCCATATGAACAGGGAGTATAAATACTGTGAGTCAGTGTCTGAGTCACTCTCCCCACTGAGAAGCCAGTTCTCTGTATCTAACAACCTTTCCTTACTGCCTTTCACTGATGGCAAATGATGAAATAGAAAACCCGCCTGGAGGAACCCTCAGATTTTTAAAAGGCTTAGAAGATCTGAACAACCCAGATGCAAGATGCTAAGGCTATAGGGTTGTAGAAAAAGCAGTTTGTTCCCTTATGAAATAACATTTAGAAATGTGTCTAGTGGATTGCTTGAGGGATATAGTTCTATTATTACTGGCGGTCTTATTTATTGTAACTAGTAGCTATATTAGAATCATGCAAGGTAATCACTCACAACTAACATACGTACACTAGAACCAACTAGTTATTCAAGTCTGCAATAGTAGCAGTTATAATATTTTTAGATTTTGTTTTTTCCAGCAGAGGTCCTAGCTAGATGACAGTCTGTTTCTTACTTTCAAGCAAGACTTTTACAGTAAGGAAATCTTCTCAAAAAGAAAAAAAAGAGTCATTCATGCTGAAATCAGGAAAGGCTGGTAATTTCATATTTATGCAACCGAAAGTTCCTAAAGTGCATAATCCCCAATCTGAAGCTAGAACTTCAAAACTTTAAGGCTTACCTGAACCATACCTTTTATGTTGGTTCTGTATACTAGGAAGAGCTACAAAAAAAAAAGTCCAGAGGTACTTCTATATGTACTGCAATCACTGCAAATAAAAGATGTTTGTATATATATATATACAAACATATATATATATATATATAAAAATGTGAACATCTGCAATCAAACTTGACAATCATGCTGAAAAAAATCATTAAACCACTATCAAAACTTCACATCTACATAAAAATGCTGCTGTCCCGCAGGCATATAAAAAAAGTCACTGAACCATATGTTTCTCTTACTTACCCTATTAGTCAGTAGACTAATAACTTTTAGATTTTGCTGCATAAATGCAAAGATAATACAATTGTAATATGACTTTCAAAAATATTCCAAGGTCTAATGCCCAAATATACTGTCCCATTCCAAGAATATTTTTTTAACCCTCACAAGATCTACAAGAACCCTGCATATTAAATGAATTGCAGTAATATATTCAATTAAATAACCCCAACAAAGGATTGAAAGAAAAACTCAAACTCTTATTGCAAAAACAGCCAAAATAAGTTACTTTTTAAACAAAATACTTTTCCTTTTCTTAAATTATGTAAAAATGTAAGCATTTCTCAATACAAAAAATGTGCCATCAAATACTCCTTCAGATCAGGACACTAAGATTTTATTTGCTCTCTAAGTCTACATGCTTCCAGAAGTGTTTTCTACAGCTCAGTTACCCTGAAAGTAAGATTATATTGGTATTGGGCTCATTCTCTCAGTTTTTAATACCAAGCTGAGTTGCAGCATCTGACACATTTATGCCTATTTGCTGGGCTATATTTTGCAAAAACACCAAATTGCAGGCATTTTAATCTATACTCTATGGCAGCATCTCAAAGTAAAAGAGTTTAAGATACTCAGTACGTTGCAGTAGGCAGAGGAGCTCAATTTCTTTTAAGCCCTCTTTACCCATCACATGCATATTTTCAATAACATGTTTTAAGATAAAATGTACAGTGCATTGCACTTATCTCTTAAAAATGAGTACGTCCTACATTAGGCCTAAAGGTTCATAAGCAAATAAAATCAAAACATTCACAGATTTTCTGTGCAAAGATACTCACGACAATGCCAATTGCTCGCTTGTTACTATGAAACAATTGACATGTACAAAGGCATTATCACAAGATGTCTTTTCCAGCCTATGCCTAGGCCATGAGGATGATAAATTACAAAGACAAAAAAGGCAGTGCATTGCTACATAACGTACAGTACGGGCATGCAACTGCACATGCAAAAAAATGATGACAGACAAAATGGTTTTTTGCTGACCTCTATGATATAAATTGGCAGCTTCTGTTCTGCTCCTAACAGAAAGATGCCTGCATCACACAACCCGTCATCACGACTAGCACTAAAAGATAACCTTGCTGGCAATCTAAGCAGAAAACAAAACGACTAAACAGAAAAAAAAGATATCTGAACTACTCTAGAGAAAATTATCTGCTCATTAGGGTTTGAGAAATCTCAATTATTTTCTGCATGCACTGACACCATCAATAGTAATAAGTTTGCTTTAAAAAAAGAAAGTAAATCCTAAACCCAATCAAATGTTTGAGGCACAATATCCCATTCAGCCGTGTGATTTTATTCTGACATCAGTTTGAATCAATTTAAATTATTTCCTTCCCTCTCCCCCAAGAGGTTCTGTGGTTTTATGATTTCATGGATTATCTTTGATCAAGTAGCCAAAGTACCATTGCATGTAGGCTTAAAATAGGTCCATGCACATGACCAGATTCTGCAGGCCTCTAACACAGGTAAGGAACAGGTCCACTAGAAAGAACGGCAAAGAATATTCTCAAATTGCACTCACAAAACCTTGATGCAGTAACACCTAAGAAGAGCAGCTGATCCCCAGGATTGTATGTACAGCAGTATCTCAAGTTGGCTTAGCTATAATGGACATACAAAAGCAGTGCTAATGTTTCTTAAAACAAACAAAAAAAACACTATTAAATTTCAAATAGATCTACTTTGTAAAGCGTAAGTACTATTAACTGTAGTTATATTTAGCTTAAGGGAATTTGTCATTTAAAACGAACAAAATGTAACAACATTAAGTCAATAGTGCTATCTTCAAGACCATGGACTTCAGCTGAGCATCCTAAATCCTGAATTGCATCTTCTATTACCAGTCTTTTGTTTCCATGTAATGTCATCAAAGTACCAAAGAAAGAAAGAAAAGCTAGATATTGAATAATCCTACTAAAAAATAGCATTTCTTATCATGTTCTTGCAGTTCACTTATTTCTTAGTGCCTTGTCTTTCTTTTTATTTCTCCCGTGGGGATTTTTTTTTTTTCTGCTCCTTTAGCATTTTGAAATAAATGAAAGGAAAATAACAATCCCAAAAAGCTCACGCCAGTTGGCAGGGAAATTAAAAATCACAGATTCAAAAGTACTTCCCCAGTTCATGAAAACATCTCTAATGAGACAGATGAAAATATGAATTGCTTCTAATGAGCTCAAAATTGCACATACTTCCCTTAGTTTAATTTTGTAAGCCTTCACAGATATTTTGTGTTATGCTTTATTATAAAATAAGAAGTGGCCACAAGGCTGTGATAACCAATTTGTGAGATTAAAGTACTCAACTTGAATGGTTTCATTAACTTCTAAGTCATGAGCCCAAGTTAGCATAAAATAAAACTCCTTTTCTTTTTACAAGAGGTCTTATTCTCCACTGACTTCCAAGCTCCTGCTGTCATTTCCACCTGGGAAGAGCAACTACAACACTGTCATTTTGACCTGCCATCACTATACTCACTCGAACAGCTATAAGGGAAGGACTTACAGCAAAGCTGTGAAGAATGAGGCCCTAAACTACTGGATTTGCCCCCTGAATTTCAGCTGTGACACAGCAGACCCAACACTCCCCCTCACTTGGGCAGCCAAGTCAATCCAAGGGGCAGCCTCTGTTAAGGCTTTCTGACCAGCTCCGTAACAGGATGAACCCAAGGCCCTGCACACACCTATCCCTGCTTTTATCAGGAGATTTTAGGATAGGCAGGAATTGCCAAACGCCTGCAAATTTTAATAGACTTTTTTGCTGATGCACAGACAAAACATGATCAATCACCTGAGTCTGAGAAA
Organism: Rhynchotus rufescens; assembly: GCA_032273925.1. Classification (NCBI taxonomy): domain Eukaryota; kingdom Metazoa; phylum Chordata; class Aves; order Tinamiformes; family Tinamidae; genus Rhynchotus; species Rhynchotus rufescens. The sequence goes on along the minus strand of JAVCKT010000869.1, from coordinate 22,105 downwards.
AACCCTCCAGAACAAACACTCCGCACACACTGGTTCCTTCTATTAAATAAATACGATTAATTTATACAAAAAAAGTACAAGCCTAAGTAGCTTCGGCACCTTCACAACTTTATTAAAATGTCTCAAATTAATCCACTTGCACAGTGAGAAACAGCACAGAACAATACGCATTGTCTAATGACCAGTTACATCTCTTAATTGGTTTCAGAAAACGTCTGACTATTGCACGAAATGGGATGTGTGTGTGGCCTTTAAAATCCTTGTAAATGAAAACTGTTGGCAGAACAATTAGCATTTAAAAGCTAGAATGACCTTAGATCTGTGCATCACTGTGATTAGTTTGGACTTTAATATCAAGTACAGAACCAAAAAAATACCTTAGTTGCCAAGATAAAGAGCTCCCAGCACCAGCAAAAGGACACTGGGTAATAGGGTGAAGCATGTGCAATGAAACATAAAGGACAAACTTGTATGATTATGTCTGATTTGTGTTGACTTAGCAACGAAGCAGAAGGGCCTTACTGAGCAGTGAACATGGGAAAAATAAGAGAACAAATCAGCTTTTTCTGGTGCCTTGTGATTCTGATGATGTAGTGTTCAAATGCGCTAACAAGGGAGAACTGGCCTAAATGATTTATCCCCGTAATAAATTGCAAGTTGCAGAAGATAATACACTATACGTAAATTTATCAAGCTATTTAGCAAAATGTTGTTTCCAAGGATTAGTTATCCAAAATAATCGCTGGATTATTTTAATTGCCCAAACAAGTGCATATTGCGCAACAAACATCATCTAAACAAAATAGATTAAATATGTCAATTATATACGCTTACCATACATACAAATATATAACAGTTTAACATACAAATTATATAGCATACTATTCCTATTATTCCATTCTGTAGCAAGTAGCCTTACATCAAATTACACTAAAAAAAACAAGAGCATATTTCAAATATCATCAATTATTCACATGAATAAATCACAAGAATTAGATCCTTTCGGTGAAGACAGCCTTCCTGAGCAGAACAGTCAAGATATTAGTTACTACGGTAGTAATAGGGCCTGGAAAACCCACTGCTGGTCAAAAATCTCACAGTACAGTAGCATCATGCACACACTGAAACACTGCAGTGGAGGCTGTTCTTCGAGACCAGGGAGATCTGCTTGTCTATTCTCCCTCCCAAAAAAGAGATCTAACAATATTTCAGACTGTTTCAGAAAAATTCCCTGATGTAGTTTAGCTGAATTTATGGTGAGTGCATTATCAGTTTAGTGCTTTCTAACGGAAGCTTGAGATGTACAAATTGCTAGAGAAAACTATTTAAAGTCACATGTTAAGTCACACCAGGCAATTTATGCCCTCATGCCAGACACTCCAGACAGATATTTCAGAGTAGTTTTTCTTATACAGGTTACCAAAATACTCCAAAAAAGTAGATATGTAAGTAACAGCTTATAATTCACAAAACTGAAGTTTCATATAAATATTTTTAGATTATTTAGAAAGTGAGTATTGAACTGTGCAGTTTCAGAATATTAAGATATTTAATAATTCACGAGGAGATTGGGATTCAATCTAAACACTCGTTTGGCTGATGCAAAAAATACTGACAGATCACTGTATTATTGTCTTATAGCACAGACCTAGCTAAACCAGAGCATCCTACCAAATTCTTCCTGACTGCGCAGAAGATCACTTTTAGCAGCTTCTGATCGGAAATTTTCCATACTTTGAAATCAGACAATATGAAATGCTTTTTATAAAGAAATTTTCTACAACACACTGCAAGCTCTTCAGGCTTGGTTTTCACAATGTGTCTGGCCCACAAGGCTCAGTCAATCTCGGGTGTTTTGCTTCCACAGAAAGCCCAGATAGCTGAAACTTTCAGCAAGTTATTTAGTCCTGGCTAAATTTCAACTTAGATAATCACATCCTACTAAGTTATACAGAAGTTCCTGCCAAAACTGTACTGGAGATTTTTCACATAAATTTCCTATCCCAGAATACAGAGCACTGATGTCTATATAAAAAGAGTAACATCAACTCAAGGAAAAAAAGTTTGCACAGCAACCAAGTGCTTTATTCACATCTGGTATAGCTTGCTTTATGAAATTATGATCAGTATTTTCTGCCTTCATTTCATATGCAATTATAACAGTACTTGAAGACTAAGGAGTATTTCTGCTTTGTTTACCATCTTAAGAATTTAGAAACAAAGGTGAATTGGAAGGGAGGTATATTGGTGTATATGGTGAGCATAATCAGACTTTCAAATCAAATAGGAGGGTTGGTATCAGTACACTTTCCCCAAAAGAAGAAAACAGTCCCTTGTGAAACAGACTGAAGCTGGTAGCCTCAATTGCAAGAGTTCAATAAGCAGAAAGAGAGAAGAACCCAACAAACCAGACATACAAAAAAGTTACTGTGTCCTTTTATACTCAAAACCTAGATGTGACTTGAACATAACTAAAAAAGTAATTAAAATACAATCACATACAAAAACACACTCACACAAAACCCATAATTTGCAAGGGCACCTTGATTATAAGAACTCAATAAATAAATTAGCAGTCACCTATCACATCATGGAATCACAGAATAACTAAGTCTGGAAGGAAAACGAAGAGGTCGCATGCTCTAATCCTACCACTCTTCTTCTTGGCATGGTTTCAATTCATGAGCTCTTTTATTTTTCTTTTTTTTTTTTTTTCCTTTTTTTTTTTCCTTTTTAAAGAGCCTCAAAAAATATCAACTGCCCTTTTTAGAACTGAAAATCACCAGGGTTTAACATCAAGAAAAAAATCACCCAACTTGCCAGATTAGTGTAATTCAATTTCTTGAATTATAGCATTAGCTGTAACTGTCCATAGCTAGGTAATTAGTTGCTAATTAGCTAAAATGTTGAAAAACTTTGAGAACACACATTCAGTACATTAGTAAACGGAGGCTATCTCGATTCATTATTGCCCTATATGGTATTCAGTATTCTAAAAAATTTCAAACCTATAAAATGAAATCAAAGCTTACTCATGCAAACCTAAAAAAGGAATATAATTTCAATATGCTATGAAGCATGATTACTAAAAGTCTGTTCAGTTCTCAAAAGGACCTGAATGTTTAAAACTGGATTCTTCTTTTTTTTTAACTACTAGGATAAGTCAGCTTGCAGAGTTTACGAGTCTATTTGCATAATAAAAGAAAATACCTTCTTGCCTGGAGATTTCAGGAAGGACTTGTGTGGGATTTCATTCACAAAATCCTCAGACACTGAGGTGACTACAAAAGAACTTATTATGTGGATTAATAAGGTTGCTCCCTTCATATGCAATGTCTCCTCTACAGTTGCCAACACAGCTGCTTAAAAAATCTACCAAAAAGACAAAGAAGGGAAGCGGAAGATGTATGCTGCTGCTGCTGGCAAACACGTATGCATTTACCCATGTCTTAACATCTCTAATCTGTGCACAGAAAGGAATTTTTTTTCTCGAAGAACAAAGTAGAGAACATAGGAGCAGCAAGGCTTACACTTGGCTTAGTACGTTTATTTTTTGGCATGATTATTTAAATATATATAATAATATAATAAAAAGTCTATTAAAATGTCCAGTGTTTCCAGTCTTTACTGTGCTTGCATATCTCTACGTTCCCCCTATCCAGAACGCTTTAATGTGTGTCACATCAAGGATTTGTGACACTACTTTTTCCATTGAGACAGTGAGTTTAATTGATTTATTCATCCACTTTAAATGCTTAGGCAACTCCTTTGTCCTTCATTCTTTTTAATAATTGGAAAGGCATCATCACCTTGCACGCTATGAAATGTGCAATCCTTCTTTGGGATCCCTCTCTCAAAAATATTTTATTTTAAAACACCTCAGTAAACAACGGAGTTGCATCCTTGCTTGAGCAAAAATTATTTTCCCTCAAGATATAATGAGAGCAACACAATGAGAATTTTTTTTTGGTCATTGGTCTTGAACATAATTTTCACTTCATTCACTGTAATATTCTTTAAATAAACAAACATTAGAATATTTTTGTTCTTAAAGGGAACCTTTACAATTCATTTTTGATGGATTTTTTTTTCTTTTTTGTTGTTGTCATTCTATTTATCTATCAACTCTGTTCCTTTCTTCTTTAACCTCATCCTTAAAGAAAACCCTGGATTTTCTTTTGTGGTGTTCACCATCAACATCAAACTCCATCTTTTATTAAGATAAAGAGACTTCATGTATGTTGTATAACACTGGGTACTGCATGAAGAAAAAAGTCATATAGCTATGACTATATGGCAAGTTATGTGATAACATCATTTTCCATTTTCTCAGTCACTTAATTGTTCCTTAAGAAGTCTCGACTTAATTCATTAAGAATTCCTCTCACTGTATACAATTTTACTATACAAAGTCACATTGAAGTGAAGGATACATGCACTGTTGATTTTAATATAACTTTGCACAATAAGAATAATAAGCACTTACAGTATATTGCAATGATCTTTTTTGTAAAGGGGAAAAAAGCAAGCAAAAAGACTGAAGACCAAAAACATATGGGCTAAACTTGTCAAAATACGAACCTACTATAATCCATTAGATACTGAAGATCAGATAAATTTCCTCAATCTCCCCAATCCTGGCATTTTTCACCTACAAAAGAATGGTGAAATAATATCCAACACTTTTACCTGGAGGTAAAACATCATTTCTTGCTAAGAAATTCAGGTATTCAGGGAAAGTACATAAGCTAAACATTCCCCCTACATATGTTTATGGGCATCTTTTCACACTGCAAAGTGTGTATGTACTTCTCTACAAACAACACTAAAAAATTAGTATGTATATGATGTGTTTATGAGTCTGCCATTTACTTGAACTTTGCTGCATTTTCTCAGTTGATTAATTACTGAATACCTCCCATGGAGTTTAGTTAGCTGTTGTAAATTAAACTGTAAGGCCATATTATATTAATTGAAATAGAAATGCAGAAAATCTGACCTTACAGGTGTTGGGTTTTTTTTTTTTTTTTTTTAATTGTCGTTGAAAGTGATTTGTCTTTTTTTCTTTTTCTCTATATTTCTTGGGGGAGGGGGATAAACTAAATAATGGTCTTATAAATAGCCAGAAATATCTACAATTTATTACCATCCCCATTCTCTAATTTTATTCTTTTTTAATTCTTTCCCTATCTTAGCTTCTCCATTCTGATTTCTACCAAATACATGCCAATAGGAACTTTTAATCGTTCATCGTACTCTCCCTCCTCCCTCCAAGGTGCCATAGAGATTGCATTACTATCTGGAGCGTTATTTTAAATAACTTCTCTCTGTGACATCTTATTTCTTTGGATACTTAAAGATCTCACTTTATATCTTGTGAGAGAGTACCCAAGGAACCTAAGCAGTTACATTACCCACTTTAGTAGAGACAAAATTCACAGCATTATGGTCAGCAAATCTATTGACTTCTACTCTGAAATAATTGAACATTTACACTGAGTATATATTAGAGTACATAAGTTTAGCTTAGGTTTAGCTCGTGTCAGGATAAAACTAAACCCTCACCCACCACAAGTCATTCCTTACTAGCTTCAAGGGATTTTCATAGACACCTGAGAATCAGCAAGAGCTGCATGTCCTGAAAATGCAGAACACCGTTTTATGTGCTTCTATTAATTAGAAGGTTACTGTGGGATATTTAAGTAGAAACCTACATTAATAATATAACCAGAAGGGAAATCATCTAGATTGCAGTGGTGATAAATAGAGGTTGCCAAAATCTTTGAAAATATAACCTGAAATTACAATGCTATATTAAGGGTCAGGGTTAGTCTTGTCCAGTTAGTTAAAAGCTAATTAGTTTCACAGCATAAAACTCTAGAGTAATCAAGCAGTAAAACAACTTGTTTTTAGAAGCAAATCAACAAATTATTTGATTAGCTATCAATTCTGCAGAATTAGTTGATTTAGAAACCTAATACAAAATGTGAGTGAAGGAAAAGTGCTTGCACAACCTCTTATCTCTTGCTCCATCATGAAAATTTTTAAGTCTTCTTCCAGAAAATAATCAAAAAAAAAAAAAAAAAAAAAAAAAAAAGGTAGTTACCAAAGACTCTACTAAGGATGAAAAACCCCTACTTGCTATTGATACCAAATTTGTAATCACACTATATCAATGAGTCATGTATCAATGTCTGGGTAGACAGATAAAGCTGTTGTAAAAGATATTCCTACAGCCAGCAGCTTTGATTGTTTCAAATTTCTCCCTGCTCTTCTCTCTTTCACAGTCAATGTCTGAATATGCAATTCTGAGACTGAATACTACAGTGAATAGTATACCCACCACAATTAAAGTCACAATTAAATAAAGAAAAATGCATATTCAGGATTCACAAAACCACCATGAATAAACTGTTTGTGATGCTGCTTTTTCAATTTTAATTTTAGTGTTTTCAGGATATTTTGTTGTTTGAATAGCTACTAAGCTTCTCTGCATTTGCTCTTAATTTATAGAGTCTGCATTTTTCAAGAGACCTTTCAAACAGAAAGGGAGGAAAAGAAACCTTCCCAAATGCACACACCTGCATTCACATAATAGGAAGACAGTGATTCTACTGTTCTAATTTTCTAATTCACAACCTAGAAGTTTTATGCCTTACACATTCCATTGTTTTGCACTTATCTCATATTAAGAAAAAATGGACTCTCTCATTTTTCAGATGAAAACTGTGAAATTAATGCTTAATGATTCTGTAAAAGGAAAAGAGAAGCTGGAAGGAGACTAATGATGATGAGGATTTGTCTTGCAACCAATCACTTCAGTATTTTTGTTATAGTATCCTGGCACAAACAACAGAAAATTATTGATGAAAGTTAGGACCACTGTTAATAAAGAGTAGAAAAGAGATATACCAGCAAACTGGAAGATGTTGACAACTGGAGTTAGAGAAAGAGAATGACAGATGTATAAATCAGCTGGGATTCAGATAGATTCAGCTGGGACCTACAAACGAAATAAAAAAAATCATACAACTAAAACAGATTATGTCACCAATAAGAAATAGTTAGGAGAATCAAAATATGAATACATTAAAAGCTACCATTAATATACAGCTCTGTTGACACAGAGCTGTATATTAATCTGAGTTAATATATATAAGTTAAACACAAAGACAGAACACAAAAAGCAAGTTATCGTCATTAGAGATATTAGCATTAACTGTATGCAAATACCTACTGGTGAGATGTAATTTACGGTATGCAAATATTTACTTACACTTCAGCATTATTAAAAATACACAGAAACATGCACAGGAAAGAACCACTGGAATGACAGCAGACAGGTTTTTTGAAAGGAGATGGAAAGATCTTTCTGTGTTCATGCATTAACATGGAGGCTAAGTGGACTAATGTACTCTGATGGTACAATAAAGTATATAAATACATTAGGGAGAGAAGAAAAAGAAGCAGGAGCAAAGGGTAGGACTGAAGCAACTATTTGAAGTCCAATGTGAATGTGACAAGCACTTCACAGATTTAAGCTGGAAAATAGTAGATTTGCTTACCACTACAGGTAGCAAAGTCTGAAACATCTCTTACAACAGGGCTTCTAAGGAGAAACAGTAGAGACAAAAAAAAATAAAAAAAACTTTTTTAAATGCATCTTCATAAATTTAAGAAAGACATACCACTTCATGTGGTATGTCACTGACGGGACTGCTCCCAAAGACAGTTTAGACCCAGACAACTGCTTGAGAGCTCCTAGAATTCCATCTCTCAAATCCAGCAAGTGGCTACTGATCTACCTCAACTTTCATTGTTTATTCTTGGTGAATAATTGTGTTAAAAGCATACCAGAAGTACAGGGTTACTATTCCAATATGAATGACGAATAACTCAAGTATCAAATATGCAACTATCGTATTTTCAGGTAGAAGGCGGGTCAGAATTATCTGCAGCCCACAGCTACTCAATTATAAAAGACAATTTATATCTAAATGATCTTGCATGCATAGCTAGACATCATAGACTTCTTAACAGTTGATGTGTACTTTAAACAATTAAAAAGAGATAAACAGGTCCTATCTTCATACTCAGAAAACCATTAAGCTATTCTTACAACAGCTGTTGCCAATTAATCCATCATAATCCCTCCATATTCTGCCATTAGTTACACAGTGAAGTCAGAGCTTCTTGAGAACTTAAAATAAAGATGTGTGAAATTGTTTTAATTCCACACTTAGGAAAATTAGACTATTCTATTTGCCCAGATTCAAATCACCTGGAAAATCTGAAGACATAGTAAACTATTCTACTCTGAACCTCACTGTGTACAACTAGGCAACTGGTAGGCCTTCCAGTGAGACCTTATTTTAATTTAAGACACTTCACCTTAACGTTCTTACCACCAACAAAATTTATTTTCCTGATATAATAAGAATATAACCTTAGCTGAAAAAAATACAAACTACAAAAATGTAGTAGCTGAAATACTTTCCTGTCCAAACACCACAGTAAAGCATCCAAAATTTAAGAATCTTCTTAGACACCTTTTTATGGCTACATTCTTCATGAAACCAGACAGGAAAACAGAAATGTGAAGGGGAATTAGAAAGGATTTAGGAATACTAAAAACTGAAAAGAGAAAGAAATGATGTTTAGAAACTTGGAATATCACCTGTCACCACTGGCATTCAGCTGTGAAATGAAGACACCTTAATTTCTATGTCTAAGATTCCTGATTTGAAATATTTATAAAATACATTAAATGGGACCCCTGGCGACAATGAGAACTGTCAAATATCGAAAATAGTATTACCATACTAATTTTTCCTCCCCCATCAAGTTTAAAACGCATAATTCAGAACGGGGAAAGCCTTATCACCTGCAATATGAAATTGTTATTTTTTAATTTCCTGTTAAAGAATAATTTACAATGCTATTATTTCTAGTCATATAGTATGCCAAGTTGCATCCTTAGATTCTGTCCACCAACTAGCAGAAATAGCAAGCAACTTCCAGAAGCTCTAATATCAAAGAAAATGGCACAAAATCCCAGTGCACTTTTTTTCCACAAGACCACAGATGGGGGCATTTTTTCTCTTAATAAAACTTAATCTGCACTGGTTCCTGAGAGGGAGTTTAAAGGATGCTGGCAAAGCAATGCTATCTTTACCTCCCTTCTATATTTGCAATGAAATAACCATCCCTGTGCTGAGCTTATCCAGCAGCACCAGCCATAGTGTTACACCAGGTAATGTGAATCTCCAGGAGCGTGATAGGAGGCAACAAAATCACATATAGTTCAAACTCATTTAAAAGCACCCATAAAACAACATATGAGACAGAAAAAAAGTCCTTCTAACAGTGCTCAGTTTAGAGAAACATTGCAACAACTTTTACGGCAGCTGCTCTAAGAGACAAGTCTATACAGACATAGCCAAGTATGAGTGCCTGAGCTGACATCTGTTGTTATTTGACAAATGTACAAGACAAACGCTCACAACAACCACGCAGTAAAAGATGAAAACGCAGCACAAAGAAGATTCATAGAAAACATCATATAGTATTTACTATCAACAAGAAGTGGTGAGACTTCAATGATGCACAAATTGGATTCCTTCCAAACAGCCGCTGGAGAAAGTCACCGCTCCCTCTCCCTGCCTGGCAAATTCAAAAAAATTCAACTCTTTCAGGATGTCAGGATTAACCCTAGCATTGATCGTGATCAGCCCTTACTACTATGAAAAAAGAGAAACTGAAAGCTGAGATTGAGTGATCACTACTAGCATCTCATTAACCGAAAGCAGAATGTAGCATTTGAAAGAAATGAAACAAGTTTTGAAATTGCATTTATATTATATTTAATTATATATATGATTACATATTATATTTATATTATATATAATATTTCTTTTATTTTTTTGTTTATATTATATATAACTATATTTAATAATGTAGTTGCAGGGGCCTATTCAGTCATTTTGGGAAAAGATTAAAGCTAATTAAAAAACAAAGTCTATCTTAAAAAAAAACAACAAAAAAAACTTGAGGACATTTAAGAGATCACTTTTGTCACTAGTAAATGTAGGCTTAATAAAAAATAAATTAGAATGTCAAACCCACTGAGTAAAACAAGAATCCATATTGCCCTGTAAGAAATTAAAAATAAAAGTTTTACAATTTCTTCAACCTTGGAAGTATTTGCATGATTGCTCTGCCAGCACTAGACAAAAACACTAATTCCTTCAGCTATATCTATTTTAAGCAAGTTTACATCTTAAAAATTTTATGATTGCAGAAGGAATGGCAAAGTAAGATCTGCTTCCTTTAAGTGCATTTTATACTGAGTTTAATCTTCCTGCACTGTCTTTTGTGTTTCCAATTTAATTTCAACAGTGAGACATACAATGATTCAGTAATAAAACACAACTGGTTGACTTTATGATATTATATGAATTGTCATAAAGAATGCTTTCTAGTTGAGTTAACGTGACAGGTAGGTAACAGATTCTGTACAAGTAAAGTCACAATATGCCATAATATTTCACAGTGTTCTAAATCTGACAAGTGGTACTCTAATTACTGCTTACACTGGAATTCTAAACACCATTTTCATATATTTATTTTGCTAAGCAATCTTTTATTTCAATGCAAACTTCGCTGAAAAAGCAACAGTAGTTAGAGAGCGAATGACAGATTTATTAGTATTTCGTACTTATCAGAAAAATGCCAAGAGCTAACATGATAAATTAAATAGCTGGCACCCCATGCCAAAACTCTGAAACAGGTTATAAACAGAATCTAGAGTACAAAGAAATATTTAGGTTTTCTTTGAGCTTTATTTCAATTAGCTAAAAATATCTGCCAGAAGCACTTCTTCATTTCTTATTTACACTAGTTGCTTATGATCCAAATCAAATCAATTCACTGTAAAGTGAAAGAGAGTCCTTTGTAAAAGATGTTTTTGATGACCAAAGATTTCTTTAAGTTCTCCAAAGGGAAATAGTAGATTTCCCTTAATAGTAGATTTCCCTTATCAGTAGATTCCCAGTACTCCGAACTGGAGTTCAAACTACTCCGAACAGTAGATTCCCAGTACTCCGAATGCCAGCACATGGGTTGGATGATTTTACTTGTGGTTTATAGTCCTGGAACCTATTCTGATTTGCTACAGGTAGAGAAAGCATACTTTAGCTATTCATGATTAAGTTCATTAATACGATCAAAATGATGCTAATTTTCTGCTATAGCTTCTTCAGTAGAAGAAAGGATAAAACAGCAGGGGTTTTATTACTTATGGTGCTTTACAACTCTTAGGTGAGAGCTTAAAACACTTGTCATGTGAAAGGCTAAATGATCAACATATAAAATGCAATACACATAGCACAGTGGCACTCTGGAGGGTCACTGAAGTTTCCTGCAACATTCAGCAGAGTTTTCTCTAATACTGACTTAGCTACGTTGGGCAATAAAAAAGAGAAAGCCTTTAAATTTGCTTACTACTTGAGAGAGACAGGTCAAACACACAAAGAAATAGGCAATTGCTTTTTTTTTTTTTTAAACTGAAGAATGCGAAACTTAAATATGCTACAAAAAAATCTTCTCTTCCAATTTGACATGGAGTGGACTAAGTCGGTTTTCCCTCACTTAATTTGCTATTTTGTGTAACATAACTAGGTTATTTTTACTTATTTTCAATTGGCATTATGAGTAGACCACATGTAATGAAAGCTGCCAACTTAGGTAATACTGACCACCATAAGCAGTTAATGCAGACCACATCTGCAGAGCATAAGGAGGTTCTTAAAACACCATGTACAAAAACCCAAAAAACACCAAGAAAAACTATTCACTGAACTACCCAATATATGCCACAAGATGTTCATTTGGCCTTAGATAACACTGCAGCACTAATAAAACAGTTATATTGACTGCAACAGACTATAGTGTGGACAGCAAACAGGGCACAGACTCATCAAACTACATGGGAAAGGATTTTGAGAAGCCGTTTTTGTTCATGTTTTGCCCTTTAGAATGATCAGAGCATGTGCAACACATCTTTAGTCACCAACCTGGATACACACGGTGTTAAAGGCATTCAGGGAAGAAGACTAATAATGAACTTATTCCATACAAAACACCATGCTTAATTTCTAGGAAATCAAATATATAAAAATATGCAGCCATATCCCATTCCTTTCCACTCCAATCACAGTTTTAAGTCCTGTGTGGCTGAGCACCACGAGGATCTGTTGCAATCTGTTGTGATCTAGCCCAGGGAAACAGACTGATTTCAGAATGGCTCTCAGCATGAACCACTGAGCCACGAACCCACCGAGCTGCTAGAGTTGCTACTTGTGCAACCTAGTCAGTTATTTGCACTTTCTGTCCTCAAATTCTTTCTCGGTTCCTAGTTTGTCAGTTAGAAAAGGACCACTGCATGGTATTGAGGGGTGTTTTCTAAGAATGCAAAGACTTCAAATAGCACAGCAAACTTAGCAATTATAAACGAACAGAGCTAGGAAGACTTTGAAAGCGAAGGAATTATAGTAGGTGTTTGAGTATTAGATAAATATTTCCTACTGCTGTCATAATTTCACAGTAATTTTGCATGTTTTTTTTTTTCATGCACCCTTTTCAGGCTTTTATAGATTACAAGAGAAAATATTTAAAATTAAAACATTTAAAAACTCATACTATGCTATTGTTTACCACTGAATATTGAAGCATTTGGTTGTACAGGGTCTGATTTTTCAAGTGCAGTATGTGTAAAGCTCATTGCTATTTATGCCTGCTTATTTTCTGTCTGTTGGGCAACTGATGCAATCGAATATGAATCACAGAAGTAAACCAACAGATGTGATTCCACTTCATGCTGCAGGGAGGAAAAAAAAAGCTGTCTCTAGATGTGCTCTTAAAAGTTGTAATTTCATCTAAATGATCACAGGTTGTGCATTTCTTTGAATTACTCAGGTGAGAGCCCGGGCTGATAATCAGCTAGCTTGATGCAGCTCTTACCAACAACTTGTAAGGATTAAGGAGTTGTCAAAAAGAGATCATTAGAGTTCTAGTGATTATTTTCCTACTGTAAGTCACTTTAAATTAGAAACTAATGCTTGCTTTCTTTGATGGTTTTTAGTTATCTGCAGGTGAAAGAATATAAGCCACAAAAGAAATCTGATTCTGTTATTAATTTTTAATTTGTTTTGAAACATTTCCCAAGTATCTTCATAGACTTCATAGTACATGTCATAGACTGCACAGCACATTCTCAAGTAGCGCAGTGATAGAGAAGTTGTTCCAAATGTCAAATCCTAGACATCAGCTTGTATAGGATGCACTACTTTTCGTACAGTAGCAATGAAAGATATTTTTGAAGTCATGTCATGCAGAAAACCCAACAGCCCTTCAAGAATAACACATGAAGGGAATACCTTGAAACACAGTTAGGGAAAATTTAGTCCTGTATTTTCAGAAACCTCACAAGATGAAAAACAGAACTATCACCTTTTGACATTAATGATTTGTCTGGATCTAAATTTAGAGCTGAAGTATTGAGGAGCAAGCAATGTCTTCAAATTTATGATTCCAATACAGCACACATTTAATCTTATTACATGGATGAACTACTACATTTTATTAGAATTAATCCTTTATCAACAACTGTCACCATTAAGAACACAGTAACTAGAAAACATTCAAGAGATGTAAGTCAGGAATATCTGTTTTGGATAGAAAATGGCCGGAGTTGTTATTTTGCCTTCCATAACAAAATCCCAAGTGTAACCACATTCTCCCAGTGTTTTTTTCCCGGCTAAATGCTAGAGAGAATCAAAAGAGGTTCTGCTTTCCCTAAGTACCAGAAATAAATCTTGGATCACATGGAAAAAATGTAAGATGGAACAGTGATCAAGAAGCATCCAGTATATATACACCATTTATGCATCTTAATGCACAGATACAACCAATTCCTGATAAAAGGCATTCTTTATTGTACATGTCTCCATCTTCAAGCACATGCAAAACCGCTCAGAAAGACGCACAGTGTGGCTGTGTGTCACAATATGGGTTACCACGCATAACACTTTTTGGAAATCTACTGATTTCTTAGTGCCTCCACTAAGTTCATACCAAATGATCAATTTTCAGCACTGAATGACTATGTTCACATTAAATGATTCTGCCCTCTTGCTTCTTATACGTGATAGGATTATTTTCATACATGGTATGCCAAGGATTACTGATTGCGGGCACTTTACTTCTAGAAAGTACTCTGAAGTCTGTGAGGACAGCAGGCCCCTGGTTTCCCTGGTTACCTTGAGTTTACATGCCACTGAACCGAGACTAAAGAGGAACCTTTTAAGATGAGTCCTTACAGATTCTATTAAAGAAGTTCTTTAGAAATTAATCTCCGCATTTTTAGCTGTGCATCATGGGGAAAAAAGTGCGTTATTAATCAGAGATATGACACTTCATCTTAGCCAAAAGACTAGTATCATTATTATATACAAGACAGTAGGAAAAAAAAAAAGGAATCAAATCATAGGAGAATTGTGTAGGTCATGTTAAAATCACAGGTAGGGACTCATTGTATTAATATACGGAGCTACAAAAGAGTATCAAAATTCATGGACCTGTTTTTCAGGGCAGAGTACACACCAGAATTCAATGTAAAGTCAAAAGAAAGATGCATATTCATTTGAGTGTGAGTGGGAAAAATCTGATACATGGAAAAGGAGGAACATTACACTTTCCTTAAGGCTTAAGCCAGACCAAATGCTCACTAGACACACAAGCATTCCAAATGAGAAACAGAACTCACCTCTTTTTACATATGATGTCTCCTAAACAACTTGCAGGAGCCACGGCAAGCTAAGTGGTGTGTTGTATTACATCTGTTTCTGGTATTTTAAACCATCTTTTGCTTGCTAGAAAATGATTGAGATTAGCACTTGGAAATTATTCTCACAAGACTTAGTTTACACACACACACACATACACGCTTAAACACATAGTTAGACAAAATCTACCAAACATGAGAACTTCAGACTAGATTCAAATTCAGTGCCTCTTTCAACTACCCCTACAAGCACAGATTAAAAGTTCTATTTTAGAAAGACTGAAAATCCAATCATATCCCAGAATCAATATCTGCAATTGGTGACTAGTAAAAGTATTTTTTAAAAAGTCTTCCCTCAACCAGAGTCCAGATTTAAAAGAGAGATTTTCCAGCAATTTAAATCTTGAATAGAATGGGATTATAGAAGTCAAAGGCCTTTTAGACCTCTAAGGGCAGGCACAGAATAAAGGAAGCATCAAAATTAAACTGATAATACTTTTTATGCAGGCCCAAAAGATCTGAGGTCTCTCCAGCCCAAAGTCAGAACAAGACCTATTGGTCTCTGAATATATATTCTCACAGATTTACTGATATTTGTTCTTATTTTTTAGCCTATTAAAAAAAACAGTTACCAAACAGTATTAACCTCATGACTGACAGCAGCAGAATTCTAGGTGCTCATAAGACTTTCATGTTTTCCTTGTTACACTCTGAACTCTATAAGGTTTAGTGTCTTGTATTGTTCACATGCTTTTTATTTAGAATATAATGCTTTAAAAAAAATCACATCTAAAAATCTTAGACAAAGTTTGAAATTAGGGAACTTCTTCCTGGCAATGAAAATGTAAGACTTACCAAGGCACCAGGCAAAGATTAAGGTCTTCTCTTCTCAGCTCGTAAATGGATGATAGGTATTGTCACATAATTTATGCTACAGAAACCTTTATCAGGACCTTTACAAGAACCTTATACAGCAGCCTAAAGACCCAAAAGTGTCTACATCGAGGGTGATCATAAATGTACATTATTCTTTTTCCCCTAACATGCTACCTGCAAATATACCATCACTGCATTTGGAAACTGCATATTCCAGTGGGAAGTCTTCCCAGAAGTATAATTTCTCAAAGGTTAATGTGCAATTAAAGCAGAAAATTTATTATATTGGATGGGATTTTTAAAATGCAAATACATACTTTGTGTTTGAATTGCTTTGGAGTAGATGTTTCTATTAAATTTCCAGCAAAGTTCGTTCAATAAATCACATCATTTATAATTAGTTATTTCAATGAAGCATGCTCAGTGTATTGACTATTCATGAATTTATGATATAAAGCAGAAACTTATGACATATAGGAGATAACTGAGTTCCTATGTGATTAATCTATTATTTTAGCAACAATAGTACTTCATATAGCCTGTTGAACTTTTTGGGTGCCTGTTTGAACATATTTGCAGGATTTAACAAGCTGGACGTGAGATTAATGCCCTGTGTTTGACTGCTCAGTGAAGATATACTATTTAAAAGAGCTTTTACTAACAGATGCTTACCTGTGCTTTGTATGACATTTTATCCTGCAACCCATTATCTTTTTTTAAATACATATTTTTGAAATGAACACCCAGGTAACTTTGGGGAGTGTGTGTATGTGGCAGAGGGAGGCTATGTTCTTGTAATGAAATTAAATTTCCTACTTTTGCAGGAAAAAACATATATAAAATCCTAGATAACCTGCAGAGATGTACATATACACAGAAGTTGCATTTTTTTAATGAATATTTGTTAAGCCATCATTGTTTCATATTTTGAGGTTCTTTTCCTGTCAGATCTAATAAATTCAGTCATGAATTTATACATTCATAGAATTAACTTATGTCTCATTAAGTACTCCTTACGTGGAGGCTTACGCTTCCCAACTTGCTTCTTCTCTCTTCCTGCTCTCTTCCTACCACAGATTTGCATAACCAGAAGTAGAGCCAGGGAGCAATGATTCTCCAGAAACAGTTTTTCAATATTTTAGTTCAGAAGCAAAACTGAATAAAATTCTTATAGATTTTTTCCAGCGTTTTACAGAAAGTTTCAAAGATTTTAGAGATGTCTAAGGGAATTCCCATAAAAACTTTTCCTTAAAAAACATGCCATACTGCTTAGAAATGCTCTTTTAAATAGGAAGCCTCTTAAACAGAATAATGATTACTTACTTTTCCTTAGAGTAGAGTAACTTCTCTGGTCTAAATTCTACCCTGCTGTTTTTTTTTATCATCTACCCCGATGAGCTTCCCGTTCATAATGTAAAATAGTTGAAGAAACAATATTTGGAAAACTAAAGCACATCCATATGTAACTACTCTACTCCTTGTACAGTTGCTTTGATAAATGATCCAAATAAACATGGTCTATGATTTTAAACACCAAGCATATAAGAAAATAAGATCAATGCACAATCTGCCAGTCTAAATGCAACTGATTGGCATCTCTGCATACAAAACATTTCAAGCAGTACCAGCAAGCTTTACTGCTCATCATTAGTGACTAGGATCAATTTTCCATTAGAGAGCACTGAGAGGGGGGATCCATTTTTAAAATTCTTTTTTTCTTTTTTCTTTTTTTTTTTTTTTTCAGCTTAGGGGCAAGAAAAAAAACCCACAAAACTAGGATACTAGCACTCCTTGCCATTTCTGATACTACAGTACAGTTCATTTCCCAGAGTAACTGTGATATAAAACAGACAGAACAACATAAATATGCTACCTAATGTTATTTGTACTTACTAAGAGCAGTATCACCATCCTGTGCTGAGCTTTTTATAATCATTGATTCACGCAGCTAAATTGTGAAAAATATTGTGAAAAAGTTAATAAATATTATAATAAATATGTAGATATAAATAAACACTAATAAAACTAGAAGTGACCTAAAGGCTTAAAATGCTCTAAAGTTGGATTAAATTCTAATCACTTTCACCTGTTCATCAAGATGCCCTTGATTACTTCTGTTCTCAAATAGCTTATCCCTGGTTCTAAGCATTGATCAAAAGTCAGTTTTTAAATGCTCCCAAGCATTCAAACAAAACAAAGGGTTTTTGTCCACAACACATGAAGAAGCTCATAACTGTGCTTACATAAAAGTTTAAAAAAATGTATTTTTCTTATACCTGAAATTTATGCTGATTACTAATTAACATAATAAATTAACCCATGAGAGAAGAAAAACCTCTTAACAATGATCTAACCCACGAGCCTGAAGAATGCCATAAAAATATGGTAACACAATACTGAGTGAATGCTTACTTACAATGAGGCACTCAGATACCTAGGGTATGTTCTGATTACTGAACTACGCTATTTTGAATAGATTTATAAAGCCAATTTTTGCTTATGGAGATTTTTTTTTTTAATATTATTGGTATCATAATTGAATGTTCTTGATTACCAGCAGAAGCATTTAATGAGCCCAAAACAAGCAGCATCTTTAATGCTATACAGATCTTTTAGTGCACAGTGATGCTTTGGGAGGGTAAAATGTGACATCTAAATTGTTTCTGGCAAAATTCACTACTTAGCCCTATATCAACCGACATGTTCAAAAGTTTATTACCCAAATATGTGGTTGCTTACAGACATAACCTGAAAGGAATTTAAGATTACTCTTAATTTCAAATCAAAGAAAAGGTACATTCATTTTGAGATAATGTTATATGATCTACTTTTAGTGATCAACATTTAAGCTGGACCTCCCCATTAAGAAATGTATTTTTGGGTCAGATTTTCTATTCCTGGTCAGATCTTCCTGGTCAAGAGGTCAAACTCTTGACCCTACTCTTTACCTGATACCATGTTAGTATTGAACAAAAATGATGCAGACTTCCTAACTTGCACATGGTCAGGCTTCGCTTCATACACCTCTATGAGAAATTGCACCTTTACATTTGAAATTACTAAAACAAACAGAAACCACCCAGCCTTTGCCGCTGAAACGTAACTGTGGCTCAGTGACTTTGTTTACAAAAAGGTGTGAAAAAAAATAAAGCTTGTGCAATGTTTTACATAATAAAATTGCACAATATACACCTGATATGCATAATTGATTATGTTACATATATCAAATTACAAATGCATAGCTCTTTCTAAATTTTTCACAAGGGTGACCTTTTATAATTTCTTATGCATTCTGAAGCTGCATTAAAAATACATTTACCATTTGAAATTCAGATGGTTACAGTTATAAAGCTGCTGACTCATAAGATCTGAAAATGTAGTAGCAAGTAGGATCTTAAACTTGATGCACAATTTACTGAACTTTTATGATAATTTCTATAAATTATTAAACTATTTCTATGCTACTTAGGTATGCTCATAAAGAATTTTCCACAAATTCAAGCAGTCAATATTGTTTGGCCTTCTTTAATTGTTGCATCTGAATTTAACTACAATGTTTGATCAAAATGTTTCAAAGCTCCTTGAAAATGCTCACTTTGTATTACTCCTAAAATCTCTGTGAAAAAAGATCATGGATGTGTGCAGGTTGATGAACTGTAATCCAAGCTCCAGTGTCCTGAGTATCAACTGCCTGTCACACCTATTCCAATTCTGTGAAGCACAACTGTGTAACCTTGGCTCAGCTTGAAAGAAAATGAAAATACTGCTTGCTTGTTTCTTGTGAACAATTCTCAACATATATGTATGTTTTCACAAGGGGGTGCAGTCACATAATACAAGCTATTCATTTCAGCAGCATCCCTGAACCTACAGTGGGATCATTAAGGCCTGAGCAGATGAACCTGCAGCTCTCCAAGAGTCTTCTGCAGTTGTTCTGGTCCCGAGTGGAGGAAAGGATGTTTTTCTCTGACAGCTCCAATTGTGCCAGGTACACAGGATAGCCTTAGTTTAAACTTATTTTTCTGGAAGAGATACATACATACCATGCTTAA
This sequence comes from Rhynchotus rufescens, assembly GCA_032273925.1. Classification (NCBI taxonomy): domain Eukaryota; kingdom Metazoa; phylum Chordata; class Aves; order Tinamiformes; family Tinamidae; genus Rhynchotus; species Rhynchotus rufescens. Next base: position 2,335 of record JAVCKT010000869.1, on the reverse strand, counting down.
CTTCTTTTCTTCTAGTCCTTGGTACTTGGGCTTCATCCGTTTGACATTTCCTTTATTGAAAAGATGGACAAAGCGCGTCTGTCTGGTGACTCAAACCATTACTATCCACTATAATAATACTGATATTATTTCTATAAATAATTCTAAACATTTAACAAAAGTTACCCCAAAACGAAAATATAATGAAGGCAAACAACCACAGAAAGGATAATTGGATTTTTCTCGGGCTATGCTAATCTGTAGACTACAAATGCTGTCTGGTTACACTTGAATACTGTCAATTTGCATGTAGCTGGGAGCACTGGTGTGAACCACTAACATATTAGATCATGACTCCTGACACGAAATGCTCTTCCAGACTTCCAGCATTTCATACTCAAATTAGTCAACTGAGAACACTTAAAAACATAAACTAGGCTTTTGTAGAACTATAAATCAGAGGAAATTACTTCTAATAAAATATAAGAAATCCAATGCACAATATTTGATTAAGTGTTCCTAGAAAGCAGAAGCTAGCTACAAGAACATATGCAATAGCTGTTTACGCTTTGCGGGACAAAAACTATCATTCTGACATTGGTATTCAAGACAGTAAAGTGCCTGTCAAGATCAAAATGCTAATCATTGCTTGCTGAGAAATTCAGTTGTCCCCAGCTGTAGTGAAAGCAACAGAGAGCCAGAAGGAGCTGCAGGGTATTATTAGCATCTAGTCTTGACTGAGCGAGGACTCCTATGCACCTACATCAGGCATCGCTCACCAAAGGGTCCAGGAAGATTTACAGAATGTGTAACTACAGTGATTGTCTTAATAAATAATAATAAAAAAAAAGATGGTATGAGAAGGCCTATATTTTCTAAGTTAGAATACCACCTTCTAAAAGCAAGATAAAGAATATTCTCTGGGATTTCCAAAAATACTTATTCCTTTAAGCAAAGAACTTGACTGTTGCATCCATCCAAAATAAGTCTTAATGTAATACAACAATATTAAGACTCCACACAAGGTATACACAAAAATCTTAAATACACAAAAATCTTAAATTCACTTTCACAAACAGTAGTTATTTTCTGTGATCCTCAAGTGAATAGTAATAGTGCTTGAAATACCGCAAGTGTTTTGACCTTCCATGTCTGCATTCCTTCATGTTTTGAGAAATTTTCACACTGAACTACAGTATCTCGTAAGTATGACATAAATTTTGTCTACATCAGTATCTGTCAACATCTGTTACAATTCATGCATTTATAAACATACATTTAAAGATAAGACAGAAACTTTGGTATTGGATTAAATACAATAAACTTTTCCCCAAAAATAGTAACAATTCTGTAATTAGTGCAAATACACAAAATATTTCTTCTCTTGACTAAAAATTCCAGGAATTAAGTTACCTGAAAATGATCGTGTTTCATGTTTTAAAAGAGAACTCACAAAACACTTAATTTGTGCACATAAACATTACCATGAAAGTAAAGTGTCTGCATTTTACATTATAACCCCGCTCCTACTTTTAAACTTTAAGTTGCTGCAATCTGGTAAGTGGAAAGTATTTTTAATATACAGAGATATATAAAGAGAAGATTTTACACATTTTATACTTCATATATATACATACACATATATATCTATGTGGGTGCATGCATATATACAAATGTGGCAAAAATGATTACTCATTTTCTTGAGAGAAACTCAACAGTTTTTGCTTTGCAACTGGCAACGAACAGAGCAGCACAGAAAAGAAAAAATTCTGGCAGAGAAACTGGGGTTTGAGCAGGATGAACTCCCTGTGCTCCCCATCTTATGACAATATTTACACATTATTTTTTCATGAGAAGTATTTTTGTCCCTGCTATTCCATGTAGAATTCACATTTGTGCATGTGTTTGAACATACCACTGCAATCAAGGAAGTGTTTGAAAAATCCTAAGTAGGATTACTTTTCTGCATTGATATTTGTTCATGTTAGACTGTGCCAATGTTATAGAACACTGAATATATTTACTGTGACAAGTGATCTAGTCACCAAGCTGAATCTCTAGGGAATGATGATTTCACCCATCTGTCCAGAACAAGAAAATAGACTGTGTACTTATGCCACAGCATTTCATTTGCCATGTGTTAGTGTGAACATGCTAAAGCTGAATACCTATCACATGCCACAGAAAAATATATGCATCTTCAGAGAACCTCTGAAGTTACAATGAAGTTACAATGAAGACAACATACATAATATAGCTGCAGTGACAATACTACTCTATTTCCACAGTTGTTCAACATAAAAGTGAAAAGATTCAGCCTGAATACTGAATAATAAATTTAAAAACAACTGTTTTA
>JAVCKT010000868.1:0-13389 GCA_032273925.1 Rhynchotus rufescens | reverse complement strand
TTTTCAGCTGAATAAAGCAAGCAGATGTGTCATCAAATTGCTATAAAAATAAATGAGGCTTTATATGAGGAAAAATAAATTTTACTACTCGCGCTAGAGAATTCTATTTTCTGATTGTTTTATGAAATCAGATTTCTTTAATAATTTTCATATCTTTCCTCTTTTGGTGCTATTTTTAGTAGGCTGTAAATACATTTTCTCAAATTGAAGTAGAAAACAATACTGTAGACATATTCAATTGTACGCCATATAGAAGAATGTTTTAACCCGCACAAGTGATCCCCCACTTTCATTCACACAGGCTTCGCACACAAAAGATTTTAACTTATCAGTAAAACACAGCACCATTATAGAACCCCAAATCTACTTTAGTCAATTGCTGATACACTTACAACTGACCTAGTCTTCACCAGTTTAACCTGAAAAAAGACAGAGAACTAGAGGATAAAGTCTCAACACTGTAGAATTTGCACTGTGTAGTTATTTACATGATTTAGGAAAGCATGACTATTGTCCAGTGCTGGAAGCTTAGAAAACCCAAGATTTAAGAATCTTAATTTCCACAGTTTCCTTACCTTCACAAAGAGCGTGTTTTCTAGGAAAATAAAGTTTAAAAAATAGTTTAAAAAAGAAAAAGAAAAAAGAAAGTAAAGGGAGGAGCTCCTAATAGGCACATACGGCTCACAAGACCTTTCTGTATCCTAAGTCAAGCTCTCAAGTTCTCATATCTGAATGAGCACAGGAATAGGCCCAGCACAGAAATTTGGAAGTGGGAAGCAGCAGCCCTTGCCAAAGGGACCCTCACAAAGGGCTGAGGAGCTCTGTCTCAGCTCTGCAGTTCAGGTTTCTTGAGCAAAGCCTAGGCAGAGTCACAGCTAGGACTGTCTCTCGTGACACCAAAACACGACGAGCAGAGTAACAACACAACCAGCCAGTAGGAAATGTTGAACAGAGGTGTTGTGAAGACCTCAATTCCCCAGGATATTATTCATTAAACAAAATGTAAGTTTATTTCTGGGGACAGAAAACAGAATTGAAGACCCTCCTTTCCCAGTGAGCACCTCCAAGCACCAAGGCACGGAGTCAACATCTCTCTTTCGAGCACCTCCCTCAAGATACCACTCTATTTCTCTCTGTATGGGGACAGACAGGGCTAGAATTATATTCAGAAAGTATATGACCTGTTATACCTAGAAATCTGTTATACCCAGATAGCTGTGCTTTTTTTCAGAGTACTCCCAGGTGCCAACAGCAGAGCTCCCAGCTTCAGCCACAGCTCCAAATGCTCCCAGTTTACTGCGTGACTACAGAATCATGATGAGGCTGCTGTCACGTTCACAAGCTCATCCTACCTCCCCACGCAGGCACAATCACCACCCATGTAAAAGGTACAAGGCAGGTGATTAGTCTCTGACAAACAGTTCTGGAGCAGCTTTCAGTTGGCACAGTTTGCTTTTCCTGAAAACCCTTCCCTTATTGTAAATTCTGAACTTACAATAGGTAGCATCAAGATGTGCTCCCCTTTTGCTACACAACCTGCACTGTCTAGCCTGTAAAATTAATCCTGCACACCCAAAAAAAGTGATCCTGTAAGATGGAAGGGGGAGAAATTGAACAAGATCCTCTAAATCGTGTATCATGATGCACACATAGAGGAAACTTAGCCAAAGATGAATTTTATTCTATCTCAACCTATTGCTCAAGTATTTGATTCTTCAAATTTTACCAAAACTGAAAAAAAAAGTTACAAAAATATTTTTTGTATTTTGTCCAAGTATTCTTATTCTTGGGAAGGATTCTGGAAAACAAAGTATTTGGGGGAAAGATCACTGGCCTGCCCTGGTATTGGTGTAGCTGCTCTGTCAGCACTGCTCGCTCTGTGTTAGTAAAGCCGCTGTCGTCCCAGTGCCACCTGCTGGCACAAGTCAAACAGGGACCGAGCTCAACCCCTGCACTCCATCCGCCTTCTTCCCTACCTACGTTTCTGCTCTGCTCATACCCTGCCTCCTTCCCAGCGTTTCCTTGGTGTAGCACATGGGCCACAAGCAGCACTGTTTGAAACGGTCACCAATTTCCCTTTCCCAACACAGTTCTTGGCATTCCAGCTCCCAGCTTTACACACTAAACCCACCACGTGAACTGGCTCTCCAGGCACTCGGCTGTATCACTTCCAAACACAACCTGCTTCTGCGAACCCCACAGCAAAGGCCAGGCAGCCCTGCACCTGAACTAATAAATCCTGGCACGCTCCGTGGCAGCAGCCTCAGTGTCTGTATTAATGGCAAAAAATCCACAGTCTGAGCAGCTTGCTCACATTTCATGGCAACTGCACTTTACTTTCCTTCCATATAGATTTAATCTTAGTCTATGCTGAAATAGTAGCCTTTTAAGAGAACAACTTAACTCTCCTAACTTCTCCTTTGGTTTATTTCTCAGGAAGCTCATTCAAAGTGGTATGTCTTGAAGGCAGCTTGGATCACTCCAAAGAGGTTTATTACTTTTGTTACTCATAATCAATGGCAGTAATGAGCTCCACAAATGAGTTTGAGGTGAGTGTTTGTAGCAAATACAGCCTCACTGGGTAAAGAAATGTATTCCCAACACCCTGAGCTGAGCACAGGGAATACCTGGCTACAACGAGAGCACTCAGTGTGCACAAAAGGCATAGGGATGTTTGGCACCTACCTACTACTTGCCAGCAGCACAAAGCAGTAAAACGAAGTATTTGTAGTTGATATTAGTGAAAAGGATATGCTTACATGTTTAGTTTAGATTACTACTACTTACCTACCTACTGTGCACCACTACAAATTTGCGTAGGATTTGTACAGCAGACAGAATGACTAAATTTAAAGCAAAGCTGAAGATCTGTCATGAAAAGTTCAGCGGAAGCTCCAAGGGAACAATTGGCAATGCTGATTATACTGTGCCAGCAAGCAATTAGTTGTGACATGAAGAACAGCACTTCTGTCCATAAAAAAAAACCAACAAATACAGGCTTTGCTCGGATATACAGCCTAGACCCTTCAGGTTTTATTCAGTGAAACACTGCATCTTCACTCTACAACTTCAAACCTACAGTGGAACCTCAGAGAGTGACTGTATTTCTGCCTCAGGACAAAATCGTCCATCAGGTTAGCTCAAAAATGTCTCAGTTTAAATTCACTTCATGTCTCTAAAGGGCAAACAGCTGAGTTTTTTCCATACTGTTAAAGACAAAAAGTCTGATATCAGGACTTATGTGGAGTCCTGTGCTTTTCCTTCATAATGACTGTTTAAATTCACATTATTCAGTCACCTACAGGCAGGACTTTTTTAGCTAAAAACACTGTCAGTGAATTTTGCTTTCCTCGTAACAGATGAGGCTGTTCAAAGATGCGTTATAAGGGAGGTATCAAGTTTCTGAAATATTACTTTGACTTATTTTTCACAGAGAGTAATTGTCTTTTTTAACCAGGAGATGACAATCCTACAGATTGCACAGACTACATTTAAGGCACAAAAAACTGTTGAATGAAACTATTGAAAACAAAATTATAAAGCATTCCAAGCCTCAAAAAAAACCCAAAACCCCCAAAAAAACAAAACAAAAAAAAAAGCAAAACATCCAGAGTACTGGGACATATGGGAGACAAAAGGGAGTTCCTGACAATATTGAATTACTATCCAAATATGAAATTTTGTGATGTTATCAGTGTTAAGTCACCAGGACACTAGCGTGAAGAGCACACATAGCACCAGTATGATTTCACAAGTATCAAGGCAAAACACAGGACTTACTCTCTGGAATAATCTTTTTTTCTATCTTCTCTACTCTTCCCTCAGCCTCTGAGAAATCTTTAACTTTTTCAGCAACTTCTTCAAGCAATCCCTGTCTTCCATCTTTACCTCAGCCATTCTTTTCACCTGACCTTATATTACTTTTTACACAAGTTCAGATCCTTGTTTCTTCTCACAGACTTCCATTCACACATTTTGCTGTTTTCCTATAGCCTCATCCTGTTTTCTTTTATTCTTCCTAGTGTCATCAGGCTGCTCACCATGAGCTGTTTTCCTTCTGGAAAACAGCCAGATCCTGGAGAGAGAGGCCAGAGGTTCGCTGGACCATTTGCTCTCTATTGCAAGACCAAAGACAACTCAGTTGATCAGCAACTTGTATCAGCAGCTAAAAGAGGAAGCCCAGCTTCACCCTTTCAGTCTTTAATGCCATCATAAAGGCAATGCCATATTCCCAAACACAACCAGTGAAAAACAACCCCCGAGATTTAACCAGGAATGTCAAAGATACCTGAATAGAGGTTTGCAAGAACTTCTGCAAGAAAAGAACCTCTTGTAATTTGGCCAAAGTGGAAGTGAAAATCAACAGAGAGGAGACAGATGCACAATCAGCTACCTGTAAAAGACTTCCAGTATATTCCATTCATTTTAATTTAAAATATATATACATTTTAAAATGGTGAATTGGTAATGAATACCATTTAAAAGTCAGTAAGTTGCTGAAAGTTAGCAGAAGAGAGCAAGGCTGTAGCAATTTTGGATTACGTCTCAGTGGCTGTTTGAAAGCCACATTATTCCAAAAATCATAAACAATGCTGCAATTTTAATAATTGAAAGCACATTCAACTACTAGAATAATGCCTACCTTTCATAGATGGTTTTTAAAGTCAACTGATCTGGAACACCCTCAGTCTCTTCAAGATGCAGTATGAGCCACGATGTTCGGTAAGGCCACTGCTCGGTGAGATTGATCCAGCTAGCCAGTCTATCCCAGTTGAATGTGATCTGATTAGCTCTCAATAAACGACCTGAGCATGAGACAAAATGAGGGAAGAAGCACACATTTTTGGGTTGCAGTTTTCAGAAGAAAAAAATCTTTTTGTGGAAGTAGCAGCTACCTAAGTCAACTTGACCTGATCTGTTAACTTCCTGGTATTGTATTTTTAGCTCAGTAAGTTCAAATTCACCTCACAATATATCTAAAAACATTATTTGACAATTTGATAAAAAGTTTTGAAGATACTGATCAAAACATGAGGTTCTCCAAAGTGTCAACTCCTACTTTACATTAAACACTAATTACTGTCATCCTGTTGAGGTGAACTTAAAGTCACTACAGAACTCAACCCAGAAGTTCACCACATTTCCAACTTCAAATTGGAAGTTATGGTCTTGCACACTGAGAGACGAAGTATCATAGTTAAAGCAAGTAAAGATACAGCTGCTATCTGAGGGAATAAAGAAAACTTCAAAGCTGTAAACAATAGGCAGTTTTCTGTTTAGCAGGGCAAAGTTTAACTACAAAGCACATTTTAAAAAGGCAGAAAAAGAATGAATGACACAATGAATGACACTGCTAGAGCTTGTGTATTTCAAGTTCCAGCATTTTTTTTTGCTAAAACACTAAGATTATCGATGTGTTACATAATTATTAGCTTGAAGACTCTATTCATGAAGCTCTCCATGGAGTTACCGTACGCAACCAAAGAGCACTGGCAGAAAAAAGGGTTTTTGCAGTGCTATTTTTACACCTGGTAACTAACAGTTTGTGCCTTTAGTAAACTTTCACATCTGCACTGTAATTTGCCAGAAACAGACATGGCATGTGCTAAGAGACTGCACATTCCTGTGAAATTCTACATCTCTTTGCTCTGAATTGTAGGTCTATTGTCACGTATAAACCATCACTACTTGTAAAAGTCAGTTGGGGACAGAAAAGACATTAATGTTCTTCTACTATTACTAGACTAATATAGTGGAATAGAAGTATGTAATGGATTGTTTTATTTAGCTCAGAAAAAGCACTTATATTCAATTTGTCATAACCTGCATGAAGGGATATTAGGATAAGCCAGATAATGCAAGAAGCAGGAAAGCACCTGCAGAGATAAGCAGCCACTCAGTGTCACGCCAGTCAGTTGTCCAGGGCTGAATCTTAGCTCGGAGAGCCAAGTCTTATGTCTCTCTCACACCTCCTGCTGTGATGATCATCACCTTAGCACTGCAAGAAACCTGAACCCATTCTGCCAACTCGGGCCATGCTGGAAATAAGCCCTCCCAGAAGTGCAATGTTAAGTGCTCAGTGATATTGCTTAAGCAGCTCCCCACAATCCAAATGGATCTGCAGGAATCAGTTCAAGTCCAGCCTATATTATTACTCTGTGCACTGCTGGAAAGCAAACAGTCTTAAGGCTTAAATTCAAATGATTACACAAGTTCCTTAGCTCCAGGTAGGTGCCAGGGATCAGTGACAGGCTGCCTTAACTGCAACCACTGGAGGCAATGCAACCACATTCACTTGAGGCTGAACCTGATGCCAGCTTTTTTGAATCCGTGCTTTATCTGCATTAGGCAATTGCAATATTTCTATATTAGGCCATTAATGAAGATAATAAACAGTATTGGTCCCAAGTAGTGAGCCCCAAAATGGGACGTGACTAGACCTTCAGCTGAACTTCCGACCCTTAAGCCAGTTCAGTTAGTTTTCAGTCCTCCTCCCTGATTGCTTCTTCAGCTTCATGGTAACTCCACGAACAGCTTCATGAATAGAGTCTCCAACCTAGTAATTATATAACATGTCTACAATTCTAATGTTTTAGCAAACAAACAAACAAACAAAAAAAAGCTTATCCATGGGGATGTAACAGGAGACAGTCCTAAAAGCCCCAGGAATCAATGTCCACAGCTTGCCCCTCAGCCCCCAATCCAGTTATCTCCTCACAGCTGACTGTCAGGTTGGTTAAGCATTATTTCCCCTTCATAAATCCATGCTGACTACTCTTCATCATCTTCCTGAGTCTGGAAATGCTATCTAGAATATTCCATGACCTTCCCAGGAACTGGGGTGAGGCCAACTAGTCCGCAGGTCTTCAGATTCTCCTTCTTACCTTCTAAAACCCAAAGGTAACATTTCCTCCAATGCTCTGGAACTTCTCCAGACACCTATGACCTTTTCAAGACGGCTGAGTGTGGCTTAGCAATGACACTGGCCAGCTCCCTCACCAGTACTTCCCACTAGGAAACATGGACTTGTATTTGTCCAGCTTAGGTGTCCCCACCTGATTTTCCTACACTGATCGGAAGCCTTCATTGCTCCAGGAAAGTTAAAATGTTGCATGTTTTTATTACTCCATGGTTAAGAATATCATACTGCTTAAAAAAGTAGATTAGAAATACTTGACTCCCACTAACTTCATTCAATGAGACACCAGCAATCAAGTATTTTCTTAGCTGTACTTAAAAATAATAATTTAAAATCTATCTGTTCATACTTGCTAGCACTCTAGCAGTTTTTGCTTTGCAAAGATTTTCCAACATAGTTTTCCAATTTCCAAATGGATTTCCAATATATTTTTTTCAACATATATTTGAAAATATACGTGCCCAAATTCTGATTTTCATACACACTGACAGTAACCTGGCTGATTTAATTCAGTTTTCATACTAAAAACTAATGTCTACAGTTACATGATGTAACTGTAACCAACCTAAAACCAGTACCATTTACTGTACCCATATGTGCAATGCTCACCTGTCACAGACACAATATTAAGTAATCTTCTCATGGTCTGAGGACTGATATCACTGAACCAATCCTCTGTAACCAAAAGCTTGGTCAAATCAAAAGACATTTGGCGAGTGATGGTACGCTGCATCTGTCGTCTTCTGTAAGTATCCTGATAATTAAATAAAAAAGCAAGCAATACTGATTAGTGTCAAATATCCATATCTATTTGGAAGACTTCAATTTTACTCGCTTGTAGAATTAGAAACTTCATTTATTTGTATGTATTTGTATGTATTTGCACTTTATTTGACCAGCTTTCTGGTACTACGTTGGGGAGACAAGAACAGAGATTAATGGAAAAAAAAAGTGGTGAACATGCTGCTGTAAAATTCCAGTAATATTCCAAATTCCTTGACTTGCTGGATTACTGTCCCTTGTAGGAACAGCCTCAGATTAGATAATACTGGGCTTATACACAAGATCCAAAAGATACCTATATCCACAGATGACCAAGACAGTGTCTCAGCTCAGCATTTGCAAAGAGTTTGGACATTCCAACCATTTCTGAATTTAAGTCTTGGTGAAAGAAAATGCTCTGGTGATCAAACTTCTTCCTTTCTGGTAGACCACCAGTTTAGAGATATTTTTCCTTCAAGGACCATCAATGTTAATTTAATAATAAAGGTCTGCTTAAGTACTGGAAGCTGACATAATGAAAAATCTGAAAGTAAAAGGTATTAACAATATTTCATTTACTCTAAAATCTTCCTTACCCGTCTATTAAGAGCAGTTTTGCTACCAAGCTTGGTCATCTCTCCAAGACTGTTCTGAGAAACTCTTCTGTCAACTTCTTCATGTAATCCTATTAAAAATATATGAATTGAAAAATGCTTTACATATATATGTATTGCTTTAATTAACGATTTGCCAACAATTTAAATAGTTTGTTCTAAAAAAGTGCATTTTATAGCATTGCTTTTTTAACTTGTATATAATTCTCCTGCATATCCTTACCTGCATTCTCTGTATAGGGAATATCCCCATTGGTGGTTGAAGCTACCATCAGCTTTTTTGCATTACTCAGCCCACGGCTATTCAGAAACACAGGCAAATGGACTATATTTCGCATGTAATCATGTCCGTTGATGTTCGAATCACGGAGGACACTATTAAGATTTTGGTTAATAGCCTTTATAATGATGTGTGGGTCACTTGCAAAAATAGCAATAAATGGGCCTTTCGAAAACAAGACCCTCACCTGTAAGAAAGCAGATAATAAGAAATCACCACCAAGAAATTATCATCATGCTCATTTTAATGAGATACTAATGATTTATAGCTTATGATTTCAAAACATGCTATATAACATGTATAGTTTGACAAATCTCCTTGGTCTTTACTCTCAGTTGCTTAAAGCCATGACTTATTATTACATCTATGCCGAAACATTAAGAAAATGACTATCACACAGAGAGACTCTGTACATCTGTCCAACTTTCCCTTCTGGAAAGTACACAGCTACGAGAAGTTACTGAGCCCATTTATGAAAGACAGAAAAGCAGAGATTGCCTCTCTATGATCCAACTCACCGTATCAAGCATCTGTAAAACTTTGTCCTGCTCACAAGCATCCAATCCATCAATAATTACAACAAGTCTTGTCTGATTCTGAGTGAAGCTGTCGATGGTTTTTGCCATTTTGGCCATCAGTTCCACTTCACATTTCAGTACCTACAAAAAGGAAGAGCAAGGAAGGAAAGACATTTCTACAGTATTTCAACCTCACAAAATATATATACAATTCCTTTTACAGATTGATACTAAAATACTTCAATAAGACTAAAAGAACAAATTCTTACAAATACTGAACTCTCCTCCAACTATAATAGACCTAAAACATCATGTTTATATTTTATTTTCTACCAAGAAATGTAGAGCAAAACAGCATATTTCATTTTAATGAGACAACTTTCCTTAAGTTTCACTACAGCTCTACTTATAAGGTAGTCTTCCATACTGCAAATCAGTATTCCAAGAGTAAGCAAGCAAGAATCTCTAGCTTCTGCTAATTCCATAAAACTGCTTTGCATAAAACGTGCACTGAAATTTTGTATCTGCCTTCTATACAAGTTATTTCACTAGTTGCATGATCAGTCATGATTTATACTCTTGCAATCTGAAAGTTTTTAATTTTTCAACATGAAACTAGACATGTAACCATATAACATACAATTAGACTTTCCTTCAATAGAGAAGCAAAGTTGGAATTCACTCATCCTAGTTTTAACGACCAAAACCTAGACATTGAAATCGAATTTACTTATCACTACATTTACTGAACATTAACATTACAAACTTCAAGATAACTCACAAGAAGCAGAATCCGGAATAGTCCATTCTCTCTGCTTTAGGGGCAAGTCTACATTTTCAATGTCTAAAGCTGTACAAGCTGAATGCCATTCAAAACAGACACAGATAAGGTCTTCTGTGCTACCTAAATGTTTGAGGAGGTTGTACAATACCTGATCTGTAACCTACAGAAGTAACTGTCATGCTGTTAAGAATTAATCTTCAAATAAAGACAGATATTTGATGACAGCCTCATGTTTTCTGCTGTTCTTCTGACAGCTAAACTGCTTAAAAAATACAAACTATGTTGCAATCCAACAAAAACCTAATATTTTCTGCTATTTTCCACAAAATATTTGAACCCTTCTGGAATGTGCTTTCAGCGCCATCATTCTTCTCTTAGCAAAGAACTCTTGCAGACAGACAGGCTGATTTTTTACTTTTATAATATTGTAGAAGTTACTCTTCTTAGTGTTATAATTTAAAGTAACCTTTTACTCAATAGAGATCATGTTTTCCTAATATTTTCCTCCTAACAAAAATAAAACTAAAAACTGAAAATATAATACAAAGTTAACATACCTAGTTGAGCAAACATGGATCACAGAATCACAGAATGCCCAAGGTTGGAAGGGACCTCGGAGGTCATCATGTACATTACGCCTAACTTCCAGTGGAAAAGAAGTGTTCCCTTCTGTTAAAATTTTCCAGAACTTCTTCTTCTGTTGATAGACTTGGCCTGATGAAATCAGTGCCACCACCTCTTAGAAACACTACCAATTGGATTTGGGGCTTTTTTGGTTTTGTTTCTAAATGGCTAGTTCCTATGGATGCTTACCTTCATGAAGCCCTCGCTTTTGAGCTTGTGGAGCTTGGAGGCAGCATGATGAAGCCGTTTTCTTTGAGAATTTAAAACCGAATCCATCACTTGCCACCAGGTGCGACAGTTCAAGATGAAGGCCAAGCCAACAACGCACGCAACTGATATGAGGACAGCATTCACTGTCATGTTTGTTGGTTCTACGTTGAAGATGGCCAGCAAAGCAATGCCAGAAACAATGCAGGACAATATGAACAGGAAAATCACAAAGGACGGGAGGCAGCAGGTTTTCTTCCATTTCTTTTTACCTATAAAACAAGAACTTCCTGTTAAAATGAATGCAAAACAAGTCTAACAGCTTTTTATTTTGAATACTTTTCACAAAAACACCAGCTTGCATAGAAGGTTACTTCAATGCAATTCCATAGACTTGAAAAAAAAGTCTAAACTTGCCAAAATTCTTGGAAATAATGAAGTAGAGATTCTTTAGTCTACAGTTTACTTCCATTGTTTCAAGAAATAAACACTAGAAGTAAATTATCTTTATTAAGCAAGATTCCCCTCTGTAAAATCTTCCCTTTTGTGTGAAGTGTTAGTAAAGTACCACAGAAATTAGCTAATTAATTCTGGGTTTTAAAATAAACATTATGTGCAGGCAAAATAAAAAAAAGGACATTAGAGAACTAAGCTGAAATTACAGGCTAAAACCTGAAGTTATTATTTGGCCTTTCCTATGTACAAAAGCCTTCACATACAATGGAGAAGCTCTGAACAATCAAGCTAATACAAAGAAGAGTTTTTTTCTTAGCACAACACAAAGGATATTCCTCAACACTTCCAACAGATATCAACCATCCTAATACCATGAAAAAGACCATTTTTCTCCCTAGAACAAGGTAAAGTTTCCCCTTTATTCCTCTATCTGAATTTCTGCATGTTTTAAGCCCAAGTTTCAGAAGCCTTCGTGTAACAGAATTTCTGGTAACAGCACAATGAAATGGAATAACCAGAAAGGTCATTCAGGTAATAAAAACCTTGGGTATCTTCGGTCTTGAAAACTCGAAACAGCCTTGTTGCCAAGAAACCAAATTCCCTTTCACATGCGTCGGAGAGGGTGGCAATCATCTCGGCCAGCGAAGTTTCTCCACCCACACTGGACAGTCTGTTGTAGTCAGTAAACAAAAATCTGAAAGAGAAAAACAGTATGTTTTGTATAGATTAGAAGGTTTTCAATATTTTCTAGCAACTAGGAAAATTATTTTCCTGCATATCTGCAGATGGAAGATCAAGTAGGATAAAAAGGAAAATACTTAAATTCCATAGAGAGATTAAATATGCTTATTTATTTCCCTTCCTTTTATCTATGTATTTGACCTATTTCCTATTCTAAAATTTGACTTTATAAAAAGGTAAAAAAAACAGGCACATCACTAATGGTAGGGCTCAGTCAGCAAAAAATTAAAATATCAAAAATTATCTTTATTATCCCCAGCCTTAATACAACTATTTTAAACTTGCACTCGCAAGCATTTTTAATACTTATGATTAGTACTAGTGTTTTGGACCATCATGCTAAAAGGCACTGTTTCACTAAATTTGCCAAGAATAGAGATTTCTTTTTCCTAAAATCCCACTAGTTCCTTCACACTCAAAAATGTAACTGTATCTTCTACTAAAGCTATCATTTTTCACACAGAAATCTCAACAGTATTTCATGGGAAGATAAACTCACACATTTTTATGTACAGTGAAAAATTTTAGTGCAAAGTTGATTTTTTTATTAAAGAGTAAATACGTGACACTAACCTGACAGGCAAAGCTTTGGTGGTTTGTTCTGGTAGTTCTGGTGGGTTCACAAACATGAGTTTGAGAAGCAACTCCAAATACCCAATATGCCTCGCCAGCCGGGCGCTTAACACCCAGGCCCAGTTCCAGCTCTCGCCTTCTCTTCGGCCACCGAAATAAATTACAGCTGGAAAAAAACATTTTGTACAATGGATTTCAACAGATATTCACAACTGAAACAATCATGAACTTTGGATGGCAATGGAGCTGTGTAAAACATGCAGGATGAACAACTGGATAATAGTTGTTGCTAAAAACGGCATCAAGAGCAAAATAATTACATTTTATAAAAAAAAAAAATCTGCTTTGCTTTCAAGAATGGCCTCTCACAAGTTATGTGAAACACAAGGAAGTATCATCAGGGATTCTGTTTTCTATAAAAATACTTCGTATTTTTTTCTGAATCACAAAATATCTTTACAAGACAGAATATAGTGACTCCTCAGAATAAACTAAGCAGCATCATAAAAAATACTGTATCAAAGAGCAGACTTACCAAAGAATATATAGAGAACTGCTAATAGGCTGAGGGACACGGCAATTCCAAGCTTTGCATCCACTGTGAAAGCAAGCAGTAATCCCAAACCTCCGCACAGCAGAAGTGTAAGGAATACTACAAGCCAAGAGAACTGGAATAGGGGTTCAATCTGCTGTCCCGCAAAAGTTTTCATTTCATCTAAAACCCCAAAAGAAGAGTTAATATGTTAGTATGTCAATAACCTTTCTAGAACAGAGAGCAAAAGAGGCATTACAACAATCCTTTTTTTTCGGAGGAAAAGCACTTGCTTTACCTCCACTTTGTGACTTTGCCCCAATACTGATTTCCAACAAAAAAAAGACAACAGTGTTTGAAGAGACACTAAAGCCTTAAT
>JAVCKT010000867.1:0-14235 GCA_032273925.1 Rhynchotus rufescens | reverse complement strand
ATAGGAAGGTCTCACTCCTGAGCACGCTCCACAGGAAATTCTCCTTGCCTGTAATAACATTCTCTGTGCTGCCTCTCTGATGGGTAGAAAGGGGGAGTTTTAATCTCCTAGTTTCTAACTTTCCTTCTTCCAAACCCTGGGCTTAAAGGTACTGTGCAACAGTTACTCTTAAGTGCTCTGAGGGGACAGATTAAATCTACCAATTGGGGACTGATATGAAAGAAGAGAGCTTTGATCTCTGGGAATGATCCCAAATTGAGAAATAGGCTTCTTCTGCCAGCACTTGGAAAAGAGATGCAGAGAATTCCTGCCATGGGATTAGACAGTGGCAGTTGTGGGGTGTTTGATGCCTCCCCTTTGTTTCAAGGGCAAATTGAGAGATGTTCTTCAATCCCCACTATTTCTGCTTAGTCTTCTCTAGTCCTCTTCCTGTTATGTGGAGTAGGTGCCCTGTCTTCCCTGTGCCTCGTTATATGAACGCTTTAACCAGTAACTTTGGTACTTGCTGTTTTTTATCCCAGAGCAGTAATAACTTGATGAAATTCTCCAGAACTTTGTCTGCTAGGGAGGACTGAACTTGGTCTGCAGTAGAAGTTGTCATCAATGTGTACTAACACTTGCTGTTTCCAGGAAAGATTTGGGTATTACATGGAAAAACTTAATTACATCTTGTAGTGTTGGCACCTCTGAGAACAGGAATCAGCAGTGAGCTGAGTTCATAGCCCCTTGCAGGTCCATCTGTCTGCTGCCCACATGTGCTCAGCCCTCTGAGCAGTATTGGCTTTGAAGCTTTTTGCCTTCATCTCTGCCTGTGTTTGCACAAAAGTCTTTTAGTTGCAGTTAGTTCTGCTGGACAGCCAAAATGAGGCAACTTCATCTGGTTTTGGGGGTGGGAAGGGAGGAAAAAATACCTCTAAAACTTGTTTCTAAATCCAGCGGCACTTGAGTTTGTGTTCGCCTTGCTAAGGCGCTTATAAAAATGTTTGCTTGAGTACTTAGTCTTCTGAAAGTTTCTGGGTAGCGTAGAGGCTGAGACTTCCCATTTAAGCTGCTCAAATTCATCAGAAACTGACAGTTGTCATCATCAGCAGATTTTTTTTTTCCCTCCAGTTCCAGATAAGCAGTCTGACTCTCCAAAATAAGGACTCTAGTTGGTAAATGCTGTTCCGTGGTTGAATGATGGTGGCAATACTATACTAACTTACAAAGCTTCTCAGCAGATGATTGCTTGTGTTTTTAAATGAGTGTGATCTGTGAACGATGCTGATTCTTAATGTTCAGGTTGTGCTGGGTGGCACTGTTCTATCAAAAGTACATACTGGAGGAGCAGCTCCTTCATGCTGCTAGGTTAAAATGTATACCTGCTCTCCGTAAAGGAGGAAACCTACCTCGTGTGCAATACGTATGTAAGTAGTTCCACAGTCTGATACATCTTGTACTGAATGTTTTGTCCTTGTGTCTTTGTCTACTTTACAAGCAGTCTAAAATTTAATCTCTCATTTGTTTTTTCTATTAGGTTTAATTACATAGAACTCTTTCATTAAAATATATTTTTGTTTTAAACCGAGAGAAGATGAGCGGGAAGCCGTGTGTTGCCCTCTGTGTTTGGAAGCTTGGCTGTTGTAGCAGCCCAGTCAGGCAAACTGTTCTACCATGGCAGATCTGGGTTAGGAGGCCGCTGTTTCCAGCTGCTTGTTCCCATCTCCTGCGCTGTTCACTGGGGCTGTCTTGCAGTCCAGTGAAAGATCTGTGTTAATCGCCCTTGCTCACTGCACTGGATGGGAAATGGGTCATTGAGTCAGGGCAGAAACAAGCGGCTGTGAACAGCAGCTTCCCACCTGAGCTCTGCTGCAGGGAGAGAGCCCTGGCCCTTCCAGAGGTGGCCTTTCCTCCCATCTTAGGGTAGTGGCTTACTTAAAATGCTCAAATACTCAAAATCAAAACTTCTATTTTTTTCAGGTTGGTACTAGGGATAACAATTGATCCTGGAATGCAAAATTAAGCATGTAAAAATAATGCCAACCTTTTGGTAACTGAAAATAGTTATTCTTTCTATCTTTTTGTTCTACCTTTATATTTATCTTAGCGTATGAGGAGGGCTCAACTAAATCGGAGGTATTTGGAGCCAGAGCAGTGTGGCAAGGAAAATTTTTCAGACTGGGATCGCTTGTCTCCATGTTGTTTCTGCCATGGTCAGAGCATGAAGTGGCTTCTCCCAAGTCGCCTGTCGCTGCCCTGTGTTCCTGAGTAGGATTCATACTGCAGTGATGGGCAGGCTGTGTTTTTAGGGGTTTTGGTCTTAGGTAGCACTGTTCTGTGTTATTTGGATCACTTGGGTGGCCCCAGTGGGTTGCTTTTGGGTAATGAGAATCAGCTGTCCTTGTGGGACTCTAATCTAAAGATGGAAAAGAAACGATGGTGGTGACGCTCCGTAATGCTTAGGTTGTCTCCTTGTGTTGCTGCTGCAGCCGGTTAAAATGTCTTATGGATGTGCTGAAAGACTTCTCACTTTCTATATACAGGTTAGAAAATAAAAGGGGAGAGGTACAGAAAGCTTTTAACAGGTGAAGGAAATACTTTGGTAATAATATAGAGAAGACAACTGGAGGAAAAAATGTAGTGAAAAGGCAGATACTTATGATTCATTTCAATTATAGCTCTGAAAAAAGCAGGCAAAAGCTCTTGGATCTACATCTTGCAGGAATCACTGGTTATTCAAATGGTGTCTTTTTATGGAGCATAATGACTTGATACAAAGAAGAAAAAAATTTGTTTTATCAAAAATAAAGAATTTCTCTGAATATTCTTTATATCCTGTTCTGAATGATATGTTTTGTCAAGTTGTGCTGACATGACCAGTTCCCGGCTTTGTTATATGAATAATGGCTATAATTGCAACTTAAGTAAATATTAACTCCAAAGTAAAACCGACTGTAGTAAACATTAAAGACAAAACCCCAGCTATTTCTCTCTAGTCCCAATGCCTTTGTTAATAACCGCATGTATAAAATTTTATCAAAATTGTATGATTTTTTTCATAAAAAATGTCTCTGCTTATCTGTAGTCTCTCTATTGCTAATGCTGTAATTGCTGTCCTGGCAGGGTAGTAATTAGGTTTTTGGCTAACTTTAGCTTTTACTACCTAAAGGGATGGCATTGCAGTGATGTAATATTTAGTTTTAAAAATGTGACATTCAAGGTTCTGTTGGAAGTGCAGATTCCACTGTAACAAATTAAATCTGTATCACACTGGTCTTGTTATCTTGCATCCTTCTAAGGACTTGGTGCTGTAGGTGTCATGTGCATCAACTTTAACTACCCAAAATCCCCATTTCTCGGTTCTCCTTGGTAGGCAGCGTAATACTTGATATTGATACTGGAAGAGCTATAATCCTATAGGAATTTTTCTGAAGTAATTTCTTACATCAGAGTGGTAGTTTGCTTTCTCAAGCCAAACACCTCAAATAGCCACGGTAACATACCGTTGGTGGTGTCAGACTGTTTAGCTAAGAAGTGTTTTACAGAGTCTTTTCATTTAACCTGAAAGGCTTTTCTCCCCCATCTCTGAAGGTCTCTTTTCATTCCTTGGTTTGTTCTGCTTGTCTTGTCACAGAGCTTCCTTAAGACTCAGTGTATTGAATGGTGTGACAAAGTGAATGGGACCACTCTTCTCCTGAATGGCCTGTGACCAAAGGAGGAATATTAAAATGGAAAACAACCAGAAAAAGATCACTGTAATCACAGCTTTCCTATAAGAAAGTAGCTTTTTTAGGCTCTTTTTTATCTGACTGATAACTAACCATTAGGATATCTGGGGGAGTTCTGCTCACCTGAGCAACCTGGCTGAAGGTCTGTTGTAGGAACAGGCAAATTAAGTGAATGTCTAGAGTAGGAGTAAAGACAACAGACCTGAGATGGAGACACCAACAAAACCTCTCTAGCCCTCTGTGTCTACTGTAACCACAGAAAAACAGGCTTGCTGCTGCTCTACTAGCCTTGGGGACTGGTGTGGTTACTGAGGAATATTACTGCTGTGGGAAAAAGGTAGTGTACTCCTCATGTTTGCCTTGTGCTGCAGGCTTCATTGGTGAGGCCAGCTCTACTCCAGGTCCTGGTTCCAGGCAAGCTCAGTCCTGTGTTGCTTCAGTTGTCTAATGCCACTGCTAGGGCAAGATCTTGCCAGTCTTACTGCTGTTGCATGTTGGAGGCTGTTCCTTCAATTCTGTAGGTAGCAGTGTGGTAGGGAGAGGAGTTTCTTCTTCACTCGTTAAAATATCAAGTTATCGGGCAGACCTGGAAAGAGTCAAACTTGTGTATTGATATCAACCACATGACGGCTCCTGCATTTTCTAGTGTTTCTGTAATTTGTCTTTGCAGATAACTTTATCACGAATTGCTAACTGCAGCACGTGCCTGATGTATTAATTAGTTATTGTAATTTGCAGCACTTGATCAGCGCAACTGGATATTACACAATGTGCTAACTGGCAAGTGCTCAGTCTGTCTGGAAACTGAAAGTGGAAAAATATCAACTAAGGTTTAATCAAGGTTGGCTCAAATAGAGTGCATTGCAGACTGCGGAGGCAATTTTCAAAATAAAATTCCGCCCTGTGTTTGAACTTAGAACTCAGACGGTGACAAAGGCACTAAATCTTTGTGATCTATCTTGAGTATGTTCCTCATTTGGGACATTTGGACTATAGTATGGTGGTTGATAAGTAATGCTGATGACTCCCTTCCAATTAAAGAGAGGTTACTGATGGAAGAGTTGCACTTTCATGGGACATCCCAAGGAACTGATTTAAGAGCTAGCTGCTATTGGGAAGCAGGAGGAGTGTCCCTCATTGCTTGTAGTGCTTGCTCCATCCTTTGTAAGCTGCAAGATAAAAAAACAAAACAAAACAAAAAAAACCCCGGATGTTTTGCTTCTGGATTAGGGATTTGAATTGACTCAATGCTTGGAGATTCCCTGAATCAATGCAGCAGAGGGAGCGTAGGATCTTTCTGGTACAAGGAGGAGAAATGCACTTCCCTTACCCTTAACTGTATTGTTAAAGATCTTCCAATGCATATTTTATTTAATTTTATTCCTTTAGCACTGCTTTGTTCCAAGTGTTGCTGGTTACCCACTTGTGACTTTGCCTGGTCAAGAGTTCTATCTATGCTTGCAAGAAACAAGGTAACATTTTTAGCTTGAGTGATAGTGCTGTGCTTGGAGCTCTGTGACCTAGAGTATTGTCTTGAATTCTACAGATAAAATACTCTTGGTGGCTGCTCAAATTTGGCTGTAGTGTTTTGTGTACTGCTTAAGTAGCTATTGAATTGCCTGGTTAAGTATGAAGCTGATAAAATAGTTTGGCACCAAGTTTGGTTTTGCTAATTTGTTAAAACTTTCTGGTTATTTGTTAAAGCTTTATGGTTATAAAGCTAATGCTTTCAGTCAAAATGGGCTGATGCTATTCTACGTTGTTGAAATTTATAACTTAGAACTGATGTAAAATTTTAATTTTTAATTGATATGTTGCTGTGTTGCAAATCCTCATGTCAGGCTTTTTAAAGCCAAACCTGAAAACACTTTGCATGTTTATTTGTGAACACGGTGTACAGAGTAAGATGCTCATTTACAACCATGTTTTTTAGCTTCAGCGTTTGCTAGTACTTTAGTGTGTCTGGTTTGCACTCCTGGCAACCTGCTGTGTGCAGCTGGGGTTATTGTGCTTAAAGTTGGTGTTAGTTTATTTTCAGTTCTTGTAGTTTTTGAATTTTTCATCGGTTTCCCTCCTTTTGCAGGTCTTAAGGATGTGTGCAATGAGAAAAAATTAGTATTGATTGAAAATGATGTTGTGCAAGTGAAAGATAATCTTTTAACAATAAGGAAGTTTTTCTAAAAATATATTTAACTTCTAATACTCTGGCAAAACTTACAAGACAGGTTACTTGATGGAACTGCTTTATTTGTAGATTAGTGAGTTAACATTTCAAACAAGGTCAAAGTTACCCTGTAAGGGAAATAAACCCTTATTCTGCAAGCAAGATGATTATTCTCTAATTTAAGCATATTTTTATTATTTTTTCTCAGATAACCCCTGTCTCCAAGTATTTTGCTTGGAGAAGTTCGTGTATTTTGTGCCAGGCTCCAAGCTGTGTGTTCAAGAGCTCGTGCTGGTAGTTGCCCGCAGGTTTTTTTGTGTGACACAGTGCAGTGTGTTTGGGGTTAGGTTTCTCTATATTAAAGTGAGCCATAAGGAAGCATGCTTGACTAAGGGAGTGTACCAGTAATATTGCTGGCTCTCTTCTGAGGCCATGCCCATGTTTCAGTGGATGATCCTGCTTGATTCTGCTAGTTTTCAGTATTGCAGGGTTAACAAGCTTGAGAAAGGGAGGCTTATTTTAAAATGCTTCAATAACCATTTTAAATGACTTGAGGGGCAAGCTTGGGTCTTCCTTGGCCAAGAAATTGGTGTTTAGATAAGTTATCGCTCTGCAAGGAGTAGAACCAGTGAACTTTGGTTTCAAGGTGGAGTTTTATTAACAGGAGCCTCAACGCTTAGAAGTAGGATCATGTTGCAACCTTCCGTTCAGTGGGAATGGGGAAATGCCTCCCAGGATACCAGTTTGCTTTGGCATCTTATTTTTGGTAACTGATTTGGTGCAACTGTCTTTGAGGTTACTCTTCACTTGTTAAATCTCATTGAAACTGCTTTGCCTTATGCTCTAGCTGAACAGTTACTTTTTTCCTAGGCAATTGCATTAAATGTACTCTAATGATGCAGAGTAAGCTAAACATACAAGAACTGTGTTTAGGTGTATATCTTGCTTAATATAGTGGTATGTCTCAGCAACATCAGAAACAACCATAAGAGCAATTTGAGAAGTAAAAGTAGTGGCTAAGCTAGCAAATATGCAAGAGAACTTCATCTCAATGCTGTGGAAGCGGCCAGCCACTTGGAATTATTATTTTGGAATAGTAGAACTCATGCAGCAGTGCAAAGCTACAATATTTGGAGCAATATTGTTAAATAAGCAAGAAAACTGCCCCTTGTTGTTGCGACTATGACTTTATTAGCTGAATAATCACAAAAGCCAGTAGGTTTTTAGTGTAGTTCAAGCAATGTTAGGAATAGATTTCATGGCATGTGATGGTGACTTATTCCTGGGACTTAATATTGTTTATTTTCATGCACATCAATCCACATGTGCCTTCTAGTGTGGTTATGGAGAGCTAGTGGAAGAATTGTGCAGCTTTACTGTACCTCAATAAACTGAAGTTTTAATTTGGTGAACTAGTTTAGTATTCCCATCCCATAAGACCTAGTAACAGAAAGCATTATGAAAGTGAGCTCCAGTGACGAGAGCTATTTCTAAGAAACTGAAGTTTTGAAGTGGATATTGAGATTAAGTACTTAAGTAGCTAATTTCTAAATGTCTTTTCCCAGGCTCAGTGAAATCTATGAATGCTCTCAGTAGTGACGTTGTACGTATCAAATCCAGTATGTTTCCTACATTTCAGCAAATGCACTTTGTAAGCAGGCACAGATGCTGTTAATTAAAAGGTCATGGCTCTTGTAAGGCTTTACTTTTGACAGGGATACATCAGAAAATGTGGTGTTACATTGGCTGCCAAAATGACTTGCTAGCTATGGAAAGCTTTTTTGTAAACATTCCATAATTTTATCTTGGATTAAAATTCCTACAGGGGATTTATCCTGGTGAATGATATAAAATGTGACCTGGTTTCTTACTTTCAGAAAAAACAAACTTTAATGAATGTTTACCATTAAATAAAGGTGAAAATGTATCTTTTTGCTTGCGTGTTCCTAAAAGCAAAATAAGCCTGTGCTTACTTCAGCACAGAATAAAGAATAATCTTTAAGAGGATTAATTTCTGAAAGGCTTGTTTTAATATTGTGATTGTTTAAAAAAAAAACTGAATAACTTTGAGCATATTAGGTATGCTCTTTTAGTTTTTGTACAGGAACGTTACTTAGAACATGTTCTGTATGTTTATGCTGTTCTTTTTTAAGCTGCCAGCCTTTTGGTTTGATCATAAAGCAGCCCTGATAGGGCAGCAGGTGCCATGGGGCCAAGCCGTGCGGGTTGCGACTTCCCCAGGCACCGCAGTCAGTGAGGGCAGGTGAGGCCAGGTGATGTTGGCACAAGACCATGGTGTGTGCGGAGCCCAGGCGGCTGTTGCTGTGCATGTAGGCATGAAACGAGCTGTTTTATATTCACCTTAAAATGTTTCTTCTTGCATACTTGTTTCTGAAAAAAACCTTTTTTTCAGTAAGTTCAAATTCAGCCACTGTAGTAGTTCAGACATGAGGGCAAGGCAATATGAAGTACAAGCAACTGTAGTGATTTGCAGTCATCATGTGAAAGGTGTGTTTGTATGTGGAATAAGGCTGTTAATTGTTCATTAAAAAGTTGGATTTTATACTGCTATCTTTTAATTTTTTAAATTAAGTTGAACTTAAGTTAAAAATGTCTTAGAACTTCTAGTCTGAGTGTTGGGTTTCCTCCTCTAGTATGTTAACTTCTGAACAACAAGCAAAAGATCTTCAACTTACAGCAGTTTTGACTTAGTGAACTAAGAGACTTGAAAGAGCAGGGACAAATATTAGAAAGCATTAAATAAACAGGAGAGGAAAAAAAAAAGAGGAGAAAAGAACTTTTTCACCCCTCCTCCACCACCTTCACACACAATGAAAATGCATGTGATCTCAGTACTGGTGGGTATGCAAAAGCTCTAAAGCTATTAGGGAATTGCAAATGAAATAGTTAGGACTGCAGTGCATTCTGAACGCTTTCCTTCCCGTCTGCATGCAGTGTGTGAAGGATGTCCTGTACTTGTGAAACAAGCCTCTGTTCTCTATATTAGTCTGTTTTTCTATCCTGTGTGGGTTATTCTATTATTCATATGGCTGGAGCTGTTCATCCCACTAAAGACATTCTCCAGGACTATTAGTTTTGAGCCTGTAGGTTTTTGGAACTTTCACATGCTACCTCTCTGTATATTTTTCTCTCTCCAATTTGTTCTTCTCTGGTAGCTATGTATTTTGCCACACACACAAGTATCTATAGAGCCCATTCAGGCGAGGTTGCATAGAGGGGGTTTTTATCCCAGAGGCATTTGCTTGTTTCCGAAATCATGTAAGACATTGCGGGAACTGAAAAGATAGGATTTGTCTTTGAAAACTGTGCTGAGTTTTACAAACACTCACTGTTCCTAATTATAAAGCCATGCTTCATCATTTGACAGCCTGACAGTACTGGAATTGGAGTGGCCAAATACTCTTCAGGCAGATGGTTGCTGGAACGTGCTGCCTTGTATCTGCGCAAAGCTGGAAGGTGGTTCTGTCCACAGATAGGAATGCCGACCACCTGAGAAGGAAATGCATTTCAGAATAAAGAAAATGCTTTAAGTGAGGAATTAATTTGGGAGCTTCTTTCCAAGCGACTAAAGTGTTACAAGTGTGAAAGTACAAAGTTAGCTTGTTAGTGCTGCGATGGCAGATAAGTGCTCCATGAAGTAATGCTGAAGTCTGGTAGCTTATGTGAGTCTCTGCAGGGGAGTCTGGTATTCTGTATGCTCAGTGTGAGCACGTAGGCATCCTGAGCAACAGCCTACAGGCTACTTCTGCCTGCTCCCTGCACTTATTCCTAAATTTCTGGATAGTAATTTCCTAGTAGTCAGAATAAATGTATTATTTTCAAGGAGTTTGTACATAATATGCTCTGTGGGAACTTTTAATCCAGGTCAAATAGCACCGCCTTGCATCTAGGCAAATGACCCAGTGATGGTCGGCTTTCGAAGAAATAATTGAGCAATGCAGTAATCTGCCTGAGCGAGTGCAATTGCCTTAGGCACTGGCAAAGGGTATCTGCTAAACTGAGCTGTGTTTTGCAGTCTGTGTTATAAAGCTTGTTGGAAATGCTACTGAAAATAGCAGTTCTGTGATTTTTATTTTATAAACCTATATGCCGTGTAGCAGTTTCCTGCTGTCTCCTTTTCAGTTTCCAAATATCTCTGTGATAAGATATGCTAAAACAAATACCAAACAAAGTCTTCAAGAGCTGTTGCATGCCACTAACATATTAAAGAGTGTCTGATACTACTAAATGAACTTTGATGTTAAGCACAGTTAAGTAGCTTAGAAGTCAGTGGTAAAATTGAATGCTAAAAATGGATATATTAGCATCAAAGCACATGGAATGAATACTGCTTCAAAGTAACCTTGTTTTAAGTGAGGGAGAACTAGGTAAAATATGTATTTGCTTGAGCAGGGAATATTTACAGTGGTATACTTGGTGTAAACAAATATGAATAGATTGGAATAACACTGTTTATATGTTTATAATTAAAACAAAACGGAACACCAAACAGAGCAACACTCCTCTCTTTTCAGAAACTTTTTCACTAAAAGGACAAAGGAACTCAAACCTGCTGTCCAAAGTGCTCCTGGTTGGAAGTTATTTGGAAAAGTCCCACCCAGGGAAAATCTTCAGAAGGACTCCAAAATAATCCAGCAGGTGAGTAAACATCACACAGTTCTAGGTATAAAACGTCTGAAAGTGAATGCATAGATATCACAGATCTCTGCTACAGGGATCTCTTTCTCTCCATAGAGAGCCAAGGAGGGCTCTTTGGGGTTTTATCTAAAGAACAGAAACTTCCAAGAAGAGTGATTCTGAGCTTGTATGATTATCTAATACAGTCTTCAGTACATTCAGTGCTTATAAAAAGTTGATACTTTTTCAAAAAGTGTTCAAACAATTTGGATGGAAAAAAGCTTCAGATTTTTGTCATATTTTAACATGGTGTGATGTGATCTTTGGTTAAGTGATGGTGAAATGTTTTAGTCTTTTGTTTTGAGATTGTTTGGAGTTGGTCTTGTTTGTGCAATAAAACCGTATGTCTACTTCTCTGTACAACTTTCATTCAAAAAGCACTTGTTCCATTAAATCATTCTTTTTATGTTCTAGTCTTATAAAACAATTGTGTTTTTTTTGTTGTTTGTTTTGCATTAGCTAACTCATCTTCCCGAAGTCCATACTTTATGGCTTGTAACAAACTGCTAAGAATTATGGGACATAATTGCATTTCATTTAGATTTTTAGTCTTGTTTCAGGTATATTTGTTTGAAAATAGTTATAATACTCTAAATTGAAATTACTTCTGGAGTTACTACTGGTGTATCACAGAAAGGTAATTCTCATTTTATTTACCTGATAAGTCGTACTACTGCATCAATTCTATACATTCATTTCTGCAGAATGTGTTTAATTTGCCAACATAGCATTAATAAAGCTTTATAGCCTTCCAAGACTAAGTTAATGATACATTTAACATACAGCTGTGAAGTTGAAACATGCTGGTATAAGGAATTTGTTTGCCTTGTGTAACTCCTTGAGTCCCATGTCAGTTGCTGTCTCTTCATCCCCTTTCTTACAGCTGCCTGTTAGCTGATGTATTTAGTAGGTGAAAAAGGCTGTGAATGAAGTAGAGTTCAGTTAATTGTCTAGAAAGAGCTTTATGGCAAAGAGGGCCTCTTGGGAGCTTCTAAAGTGAAAAATGATCCTTTTGGTGGACTTCCATGTAATGGGACATGCCACAAAGTGAAATGTTGTAGGAAAGTAAGAAAATTATGTGTGATTACAGCAAGTGCTACTGACTGAAGTAAACTTTTTTAATGTACTTTCATATATAGTCTATCTAAATGCTTTTACAGGAGTGTTCTTACTTTCCTTGCTGATGAATGCTGTGGGCTCTGTGCCATGAAAACACGGTGTTCCCAGTTGAGATGCCTCTTGCATCCTGAGCAATGGAGTGTATGCACATCACCATCCAATTATCCACTTCCCTTTTGCTAGTAAAAAGGTGTTTGTTCCAAACACCTGTTCTCCTGCTGTCTCTGAGCATTTTTCTTTTAAAAATGTAGTATTCCTGTTAAACTTCAACTTAAGCTTGAATATTTTGTGCAGTGCTGTTACTTGGTGAGTGATGAACCTCCTTAAGCATTGTGGGTATTGGGTTCCCCTTTTCCATCCTTTCCACCAGTCCCTTTTATTACCCCTCTGCTTTAGGGAGGGTGACACAGTAAATCAATATTCTTTAAATGAAAATAAATATTTGTTGCTCCCAGGCAGCTGCTCTTTCAGCTAGACTGAATTGTATTTGTCCCTACAGAGAAGTCCAATGTTTAATTTGAGATGCTGCATCAGATACTGCTTGGACAATAGCGAGTCCTGCCTTCAGAGAAAGCCGACTGAATATCACCTTATACTGTTTTTGGGGGGGCTTTTAAGCGTTTCTGGAGGAAGAGCAGCTCCTCTTTGTGACAGAGCGGCGCGCGGGGCTGGGCGCGCGAGGATGCCAGGCTGCCGCGCAGCTGCACCGCGCTCGCCGCTGCCCGTGCCCAAAGCGGCTCCGAGGCTGCGAGTCCTTGGCAGCCGCAGCCCCCAGCTGCTGGCCTGCGCTGCACTGAGAGCTGCCCGGGCAGGATGTGATTGAGGCCAACTCTTTTGCTGGACATCTCTCTCCTCTGGGCTTCCTTCCTTCACTGTTTTTTAATAAAACAGGCAAAATAGCAACTCCTTAGGATTTTAAATGTCAAATGTACTTGATAGTTTCAGGAAGTGCCTTTTTCCATCAACTACAACTAATAAAGCTGGCTGTTACAACAAGTATGATATCATTAATGCTGTCTGGTAAATTCAGCAGCCTAAGCAGTTTTATGTACAGACTGAAAAGAGCTGTTTTAACACAGAGGCATTTAAAGCTGAAACTGTTTTGTAGCATCGTGTGTAATACTTTGGTATGTATTGATTAAAGTGCAAGATCTGTTTGGAGATGGAAATTCTATTTCATCTTTATGCTTAAACAGAAGAGTTTTAAAAGACTGATATTCAGGCTCATTTTGATCATAGATTGCATTTGGCTCTTTTATTAAAGCTCCCTTTGTACCCTCCCCTCCCCCCCAAAGGGGAAAAAAAAAAGGGCAGGGGGAGAAGCTTGCTGTGACTTTGAATTTCCTATTTTGAAGTGGGAGAAAAAACATACTTTTCAAGCTCTCATCTACAGAATGGAAAGTATTATGAAACCGGTTAAATGCTAATGATGGATTTGGGGATTGGGTCATGTCCTCCAACTAACATCTGAAAACATTCTTTTTGGACACTTAGTCTTGCAAAAGATGCAGTACCTGAGGACTAATAAACTCTGAAAGGATTTTCACTCGTATCTATCTCTGGTCTGAAAATCTAATGGTGAACCAGCATTCATTGAATCAGCAGAATCCCATGGTCTCCTGGAGACAGGAGATGCCTGAGGCTGCTTTTTGGAGGAACAGTTATATTTTTGAATCAGTTTTCATACAGCTTGGACCTTCCAACTTGCAGTATTAACTCTTCCCTCAAATCTTTGTGGCTTCAGCTTAACTGGGTCTAAAGCTCTTCCTTAATACTTAGAAAGTGTGTATGACCTGGCTGTCAACAAATCTGAGCACTGAATGGCTCTGGGAGAGATGGGTAAGCACAATGCTGGCAGTTTTTTGGTGGAAGAATGGCACTTGAGCAGGTTCTTAGCCAGAGAGGGGCCACACTGGCGCATCTTACTTAGCCCTACTGTAAGGGAAAGACCTGAATTCTGCATATATATCACATATGAGTGTAAATCCATTGGTAACGCGTTCCTTTGAAATCAAGACAGACAAATATGAGTAGCAAGTCTTGCAAGGGGCATGTAGTGTTTGAATAATAGCTTGTTTACTAGAAGCCTTGGGAAGCCAATGTACTCTTATTTTTTGCAGATGTGGTAGCTGTCAGTTCTACAGTCTTTGCTTTGCAAGCTGGAATCTGCAAAGCTGTGTATCTAGTCAGTAAAATGTTATGCCGCAGGTGGAATGAAAATGTTGTGCTTCAAACTATTTTGAAGGTATTCCCCAACAGTTTAGGTTTTTGCAGTTGTCTCAGATTGTTTTGTCTCCAAAATGGTAATAAAACTGATAGGACCCCAGTGGGAAAAATGTTGCCTCTTTTTTATACAGGACCTTAAAATACTGTGGGGATTTGAAGAATCTGTGTTCAGGAGGGCTGCATCAATTCCAGAAGAATTCGATGTAAGAAGAAGGTTGCCTTCCAGGTGGCAGTAATGCTGCCTTTCATGTACTCTGTGTGTGTATTTTTCCCACCCCTTTTTTTTCCCCTATTCTCTAAACATTAGGTCACGTTGATGCG
>JAVCKT010000866.1:0-15355 GCA_032273925.1 Rhynchotus rufescens | reverse complement strand
CATCTTTTTTTTTTTTTTTTTCCTCATTTGCTTTTGATTATTCTCCTCTTTTTTATGTATGCCCTGAGAGCATATGAGAAGGTGGCTTATGCACAATGAAGAAAACATTTAGGATTTGGAAGGAGTAAGCACACAAAGGTGGAATGCAGCACATTGCACCAGTGATTAACTGCCTGGTTAATGTGGAGGTAAAAAGCCCGATTCTACTCAGGGTGCTGTGAATTTGCCTTCTTGTGTTTCAGGATCACAGTGTACTTAAAGGTTTTTTCAGAGATAAAGTTTCAAAGATTTATTGAGCACAAATTGCACTTAAATGAAGTAAAACGCTTTCTTCAAAAGAAACAAAGATTTTCTCAGTAGGATTTTATTTTATATTAAGTTTATGTGTTAAAACCCTAGAGAACATTTTCTGTCCTGTTCTCATGAGTAATCTCTAAGTCAAAACTGTAAATTATATCACTCATTTCCTTGTTCGCAAGTCAAGCTTGTTTGCATTTTATATGTAGCCTAAAGATAGTAATTAACTGTAGAATCATTCATAAAGTTTCATGATCTTTAAAGTATCATTCACTGTGTATGGTAGTTCCTTGCTACGCAACGATGGATTGACTTAGGATTGGTTCCTGCTTCCTGACTGAGGTGCTAGGACATTGCCTAACATTTAAGTTAATACTTTGCTACAGTGTTAGGATTCCTTTCACCTTCCATTGTATAGAAGAGGGACTCCATTTATTTATGGAGCTCTGGATCACCTAGCTATTCTGCTCATCAGGATTAGCTTCAATACTATAGATGCTCTTCCTATCTGTAGAAACTCCCTGTAACTGCTTCTAATGGTTCCTTGTGAGTCACAGGTCACTGGGAACTCACGTTACTCCATCTTATCAATGGCATAGTCAAACCATAATGCTTTAACAGATCGAGTCTGGAGCCAAAGGAGATCCCATAGCATGGGCTTTTTCTTGAGAGCCATCCTAAAAAGCATTCCACTGTGTTCTTTAGTAGCTGTGATTTTCTTTCCTTTTTTTTTAATAGTAAACATGACAAAAAATAAGTATAGCATGTTAATATGTTTCTTCTTGATTTTCCAGCACTCTCAACAATAACAACATCACTCGACTATCTGTGGCAAGTTTCAATCATATGCCCAAACTCAGAACTTTGTAAGTAGACCCACTGAATCGAGCTGTCACTGTCATCAGTTCAGTGTGTTCATCTTAACATTTCTTCACTACCATGTCTTGCCAGTGGCCTCTAAATATGTATAAAGGCAGGGAAAGCATAAGCTCAGTTAAAAAATGTACTGAGGTCAGTGGCACGTGGTTGTGAAATCCCTGTACAGTATATGGCAGATAATTCTGAAACATAAAACCTTTCAAAAAATGCAGTGACCCTAAAGCTAATAAGCAGGGCTCAGGAGATGAAAACACAGTTGCATCCTTTTCTGTCTGGTTTCAGGTTGTGGGATGATGAGGTCTACAGAAAGGTTTTTGTGATTTTTTCCCAGCTCAGTTTTCCATACAGCTACATTATTCTGACAGAAGAGATGGAGAAAGAGGGAGGGGGGAGAGAGGAGAGGCTTCTCCTTTGTATGTCAGAGCTGCAAAGAGAAGGAAAAAAAAAGATGTTTTTGAAAGTCAAAAATTTGTTTTACTTTGAGCTATTGAATGGGTCACATTTCATTTAGGAACAAGGAAGAATCTTTGATTGGCTGTCAGATGTGATAAATGGGAAATCTTTATGCTTTTATTACTGTACTGCTAGCAGACCTAATTAAACTAAACTGGCTCTCCAACATTCTTTGTAACATAAAATTATAGCATCATCCGGTAGAGCTATTATAATTAAGGTTGTGTCAGCATTTACAATAAGGTCCCCATTTTTAGAGGTTATGACTTTCACAGATGTACTCTTCAGGCTACTAAAGCAAACAGTGTGTGTGTGTGTGTGTTTGTGTGTGTGTGAGCATGCAAGTGATACAGTTTTGGGTTATTTTGTTTTCCTTCTTTGGTATGTTTATGCAGGGCTAAGAAGGAGTGTGTATTGTGTTAGCTAACACAGCCAGATTATTTCAAGGTCTAGCCTTGAGAATCTGTTTCAAATAGGATTTCCAGTGGAGTGGGAATCGGAAAGAATGGAGCTTCTCTCAGTATAGCTCCTATTGTTAAAGAACTAAGTTTAGAACAAACCTGTCCATTTTCTTTTCTGTGTGTGGGGTTACACAACCATTTTGAGAGCAGCTAGGTTACTCACCTCAGTTAACATTCAGTTCTTAATTGAAGAAGTTTCAAACAGGTGAGTAGTTCTGTTGATTTTGCAGTAGTACTAAACAAATACAGTATTTTTTATATTGTGTTGGTTATTGGCTTTTGGTGGCCTCGTTTGTTCTTTAAAAATAGAATTTCATTCCATTCTTTCAGGTCTATTACTTGAAAACATGAGTATCTGTCTACTGTTCTTACAAACCTCCAAATACAGCTTATTTGAACAAAAATAATAGTGAATCATGTAGTAAGTTTTGTTATTTTTGTTATTCATATTTTTTTTTTCAAATTTGTTCAGAACCAAAAGAAAATGGGCTGTTACATGGCTGTATGGCCATACAACGCTGTAACATCCCATTTGTAGTCAGAATATGCTTATATATCTGTATTGAGTTCAGTAGCAGTAGTTCTGATTTGCAATGGTGTTCTTGCCTACAGCTGGACACAGATTGTACTGAATAAGTATGCTATTTTGTGAGCTATTTTTGCAAAGCATCCATACAAGAATCAGTAAAGGAAAATCCATTGGCTTTAATATAGAAGTGATTTTTTTTAATATTAAATAGCTAAAATGACTTGCCTATGTTGGTTTGTTACACATTTCATGTTTCTTTAGAGTTTATTTATAGATTAATTGGGCTTGTTGTCCGAGTTCTGATTTTCTGGCATTTACTTTCCAGTTATTTAGTTAGGATTGAACATATTAGCTAAAATGGACCAAAATGACATTACTCTGTTAGAGATGAATCAGAGTAAGGATTTGATTTATAGCTGTGGATGTCTTTTTCTATAGTTTGAGAAAATGTAAGAGCCAGAGAAAAGTAATTTACCTAATTTAGGGAATACATTTGTCTCATATTTTGTCAATGGCAAAGTGCTTTTTGCCACTTGGCAGGGAGCCATGGTTTTGCATTGGTCGTTGCCAACAGAGAGGTGACTTGCTTAATTTCATTGCTTGCTGCCATTTGTTCTTTTAATTTCAAGCATTGCTTAGAATGTAGGTCCCTAGGAGCCAAAAGCAGCTAATCTCCCTTTCTATGATTAAACAAAGAGGGAGGAAATCAGCAAAGGGATGTGAAAGAAGGTGTTTTATATTGAGTTATTACACTGTCTTGTTCAGCAGAAAATGAATATGACCTGTTAAAGGGTTTTTGCAGGCTGTTTCTATAGAGGTTAATAATGGCCAGACTTACAGATATGTCTAATTGGAAACCAAATCTTTTATTAACTTTTTTTTTCCTTCTGACAGTATTTTATCACAGTAGGGCAATTTACTTTTGACATTTTTGTCTTATTCACTGCTTGTACAGATCTGGACTAAATAATTCCACTGTGGCTTTCAAAGTCTTGTATATACTTTATTGCAGGCAGGAGAAAAAAATACAGATAAGTTATTTTATTAATTAGGCTTTCTTTAATTAGATCACAAATAGGTCTTCTGACTGCTGTTTCAGCTTCATACATTAGCATTTAAATCTCAAATTTTCAATGAAAGTTGTACAAAATTGTTTCTTTCAACAACTTTTTATTAGTAAATCTTCATACTTTGTCGCTCCAGGGCATAGGATTGGTTCATTTTGTGTTTGTTCTTCGCGGTTTCACTGCACTGCCGTGTTTCTCCCCATCCAGCCGACTCCACTCCAACAACCTCTACTGCGACTGCCACCTGGCCTGGCTCTCGGACTGGCTCCGCCAGCGGCCCCGCGTGGGGCTCTACACCCAGTGTATGGGGCCGTCCCACCTCCGTGGCCACAACGTCGCCGAGGTTCAGAAACGGGAGTTTGTCTGCAGCGGTAAGGGAGGGAGCTGTCTTGCCAACTCCGGGGCGAGAACATGCGCAGAGCCGCCCAGCGTGGATTGCTGGGGCTGTGGTCTCAACAGCCTTCTAGCCTGCATAAAATTGAGGGGCTAATTATTTATAAAAAGAAATTATTTATTGGCATTCGTCTCTTGTGTGGGACGCTTTTGTTCTTGGAAATTCTGTGTAAATGATTCATTCACATAAAATACACAGCCTTCTATGTGTACAATCATAGGGGAGGGATAGCAAAAAATGAATAAAAGGCTTACTGATTAAGACCTCAAGGCCTTTTAGGCCTTTTGCAATAAGCAGATCTGCTTTTTTAACTTTGCAGACTGTTTGCTGCTGCTGCTGTTCTTTTGCTTTGTTTAGCAGTTTAAATAATACTAATCCAGATTCCCAAATCACTTTCTAAATGTTACTGGTATGTTTTACTGAATCTGTTTGTTCGTTTTTTTCTGCTGTGAAATAATGAATTGACTAACAGTCCATTACTAATCACATTTTCTCTATTCATTTTTTTTCCTTTATTCATGCCTTCTAGATGAGGAAGAAGGCAAGTTATCTTTCTTATTTAAATAATTTTAGTCTTGCATTGAAAATGTTCTATACACTAACTGCTTTTTCAAGTTTCCTGAAAAATATTCCAAAATACTAGAATATGGCTATTTGTTTTTTCAGTGATTGTTGATTTTTACACATCTACAAAAACTGTCTTGAATATGCCAAAATTGTTCACAGATGCAGAGACCTGTTCAAACAGTTTTATGCAGAGCACAATGTTCTGTCCTTATTTAACAGCCTTGAACATCAAAGTTTAAAGCACTGACATGTTAGCAATAACATCCATTTTTACCATTGATTCTATCTTTACACAAACTTAAAAGAGTTTCTAGAAAGATCATGTCATATACCTTTGTGTAGGTGGTAGAATTGTCTAGGCCAATTGTCAGTAACAGATCTATAAATTGGTGTTGCAATAGTGATTTTGAAGGGGGAGAACAACCAAGTTTTATCCCTATTTTATTCTATCACTCTATTTTTGTTTAATAATAGTTTGGCAGCTATTTGTACCATTGTAATGTATACATGAGTGTGATACCAAATTATTATGTTACAAAATACTATCACAAAAGAATATTTTTTCAATTGAGTAATTTTAAAACTTGATCAGATGTTACTTCAAGTTGTAAATAGGAACAGCACCAGCCAGAAATCTGAAATGATCTTATTTACATTAGCAGTGCACCCTTTCTATGTTAAAATATGATATTAAGCCTTGTAAAAGAGACCTTAGAATCAAGCTATGATATCAGAGTCAAAAAATCACTTCCTAACAACTGCAAAATTGTCTCTAGCTTTTCTTAATGAAAAAGAAAGAGGATTTCATACCTTTCTAAATCAAAGTCAATGCAATAATGAGTGTACTAC
Organism: Rhynchotus rufescens; assembly: GCA_032273925.1. Lineage (NCBI taxonomy): Eukaryota > Metazoa > Chordata > Aves > Tinamiformes > Tinamidae > Rhynchotus > Rhynchotus rufescens. The sequence goes on along the minus strand of JAVCKT010000866.1, from coordinate 9,859 downwards.
TGAATATATTAGAAAATGTGCAGTGTATCCATTTCCAGGAATGTGTAATATTCCTAGGATGCTTATCTATCTAAATGTGAAATTAGTAAATCTCAATGTGATTATAAATGATGTCTTGAAGATTAGACATGGGAACATGACGAAAACAATGTGTTAGTTTTGTAAATTAGCCACCTGAATTAATCTGACCAGTGAATTGCGGGAGGGAGGAATCTGTTAAGCTGACACAGAAATGTGAAAATATGATCTGCGAAGTCAACCTTCTGTTTATTTGTATGTGGTTTGACAGAAAGGTCATGATTTCAAAATTGCCTGTAAGCGATAGATGCACTGAGGGACAGGAAATATTTGTGGTGCAGAACATAACTTGCAAAAGCACAGTTTCTGTGTTTGTGGCAAAGTTCATTCATTTGTGTGGACAATCATTTTTAATACTTACAGGGAATTCTGAAAACTAAATAAATCAATAATAGATTTTTTAAACCGCAAAACAGAGAAAATGTACCTAAAAAAAAATGACCCGTACTTTGAGCACATTTTCCCCAAATACTCTTCATTAACAAAATTATTTTAAATGTGAGTTGCTAAAGAAGCTGAGAGATGATGAAAGGCCTACCAAGTAGATGAGCATTTTTCTTTGCCTTCACATTATTGTGTCAACATGTTGCTATTGTTAGGGTATTTTAATTAATACAATTCACAGGAGCTCATTGACTAAAACGTTATCCCTTCCAATTTTCAAGGGAAGTATAAAAAACAATGTTTCACTTTTGAAATAAGCTGGACTACTGTTTGATGCTATTGTTCAAGTTTAGGAGAAATGCTTTTTCTAAATTACTTTTTTTTTGTTTTCTCTCCAGGTCATCAGTCTTTCATGGCTCCCTCTTGTAGTGTTTTGCATTGCCCTGCTGCATGCACTTGTAGCAACAACATTGTGGATTGTCGTGGGAAAGGTCTTACTGAGATCCCAACAAATCTTCCAGAAACCATCACTGAAATGTGCGTAATCCGCCTTTTTCATTTTTTTTCAATGACCTTGTAGAAAGAAACTTTTCCATGTGTTCATAGGAATGCTTATAAGTCAATGAATTATCTAGGTTGAGCATTTTCAAATATAAATTCAAAGGCAGGAGTATGAAAGTATGTGAAATATTCATAAAGACTTCTATATTCTCTTATGAGTTTATTTTATATGTACTAACCACAGTCCATAGTTAACACCATGGAGAAGTAGAGAGCTTGCCAGCACCTGCAGAAACTCAGAAACATGAACATCTTTCTCCTGTAGGAGCATCCTTTTTATAATAGCTGATGGAGCAGAACAGATGAGCCAACCTGGTAAGAAGGATAAAGAGTCAATAGATAGGTAGAAGTCAATTAATGGAGGAAGAAGAAGAGAAAATTGGAAAAGGAAAAGCTTTTGAGCATCCTGGTAGATGCTATAAGACGCTGCTGGGCTTTCTGTTCTATAAGAACAGAAAGTATGCTGGACATTCATGTATTTGCTATACCTGACAATCATTTTGAAAATTTGAAAACAGATCTCCACAGTGATATTTTAAAAAGCAAACTATACTCTTATGCTTTTGATGCAGTGTCATGACTTTCTGACTTCTGACCTGTGATTTTGAACTTTGCAGAATTGGAACTACTGTGTTTTCTTCTTAGCATCTAAATAATAATCATAAATTTTTCAGTTCATTGTTATTGGTTTAAGATTGTGACCTGGCTGACCCTACCTAATCACTGATTCTGACATTCAGCTGTATAGTAGGGACGCTTCTTCTGCCTTTCACCTTTCTCAAAAGAGAACCCTCCACTTGAAAATGAAGGCACTACTGCAGGAAGTCCATGCGGAGTGTCTGAGAAGATTGCACAGGCTGTTTTCATTATTTAATGAGTGGTGTGCTGGTTTATTTTATTTGCAGGTGTACACCTGTGTGCATAGAGAAGGAGGAAACAATTACCAGAAAGGAGGAAGGAGCATTTCTCAAGTTTCTGCTGCCATGCAGCTAGCAAAGACTGCTGATTGCAGGCACTGGCAGCCCGACTTTGCCATCACCAGCTTCTAGGCCTGCACAGTGTAGTGGAGATGCATGCTAACATCCGCATTCCCTTGAGAAGCAAGGTGCTAGAGATTCCAAGGGTCTCCCTGAATCTCTGCCTTAAGGGTGATCTTCAGGCAAATGAAAAAAAAAAAGAGCTTCAGGCAAAAGTAAAGAGAGATTTTACAGAATTAAAGTAAATTCCACACTCTTGCTGTTTATAAAAGTTCTAGGTGAAAGACAGCAAAAGGAAAGCAAGGAAGGAAAAGCCTGGTCTGTGACTTTTCTCTCTCTCTTTTTCTGAAATGTTGTAGATTAGCTAACCCTCAGAACTGAGACAGGAACTCCTTACATCTTCAGGATGATGCTCTTTGCTTGAGGAGGTGTGACAGCTTCTTTTGTAGCTGATAACCATTTTTTGAGCTCTTTCTACTCCTATTTCTGTCTCGCTGCACACCGCCTTAAGAACTTCTAAAAGTTGGAAAAGTACTTCATCCTCTCTTTCCCTGAAGTATTCACTGTACTTGCTACTTTAGGAATACTAGTGTGTTTTAAGTATAGACTGCCATGATTTTCAGCTATTTATTGGTCTGGAGAGTAAACACAACTATTATGTGAGAACTACGCCAGCATTTGGCTAAACACTTAACAGATTGCTAACCACGCATGAATATTTCCTGCTAGGCTAGGCAATGTTCAAATCCTAGTGAGATCTTTTCACATTCCAAGCTCTATATTCCATAAAAATAAAAATATATGCATGTATGTGTGTGCATATGAATGTAATATAGTATGAAGTACATATATTCTATGTGTATACTGTAGCTAGCCCGTAAGTGCTGCTTTTAAAAATAAGCAAATCACAGTACTTTGCATAGTTAAATAACAGTCACACAATAACTCCATATAAACAAACATTTATTCAAACTCAGTGCAAGAAAAGTTAGGGTATTGTAAAGCCAAGTTTTAAGAACCACTTTAAATAGATATAGAGCAGTGAATGTCTTGATGGCAAGAAAAGTATTGAAAAAGTAAGGAGAGAAATGTTTAGAAGAAAGGGACATGAAAAGCTCTGAAAGGGAGAAATAAACTCAGTGGAAAAGTCAGAATAGAGGATTTTGTGAATATTTGATGAGAATGACATATCTTTGCTGCTTGATTGCCAACAGATTGAGGAAGAGGTGAGAATTTGGCAAATACGATTGTTTCAGTTGTTGTGTGGGTAGAGATTTATATTTACTCTAAGATTTGCTTTATTTTGGAGAATAATTAATGATGACTCCTGTATTGTTATTAAAGGTGATGAGAATATCTACCATCTTAGCATTGAAAGAGAAAGAGAGAAAGAGAGAAAAGAGATTGTAGAATGTAAAAGGAGAGTAAAAGAAGGGTTTACCAATACTAGACCAAGCATGGATCCAATCAGTAGACCACCTTGGCCAGTGGCCAGATGAGTTGTCCCTGATGAATGTTTTGGAAGCAGCAAGGAGGTGATATCTGAAGTAAAATACCAAGAAGACAAGTATTTTCCTTGCTTCCAACTTGTTAAGAGTTTCCTCTCTCCCCCAAAGGAAAGGTTTCAGAAAAAGGTTTTGCTTTGAAATGTCTGATCGGCTTTAGGCCATATTATGTTCATAAACTTGACGTTACTTTAAGCTAATAAATTTATGGGTGGGTTCAAAAGATGTGATTCCAGTTTTAAATATAGTCTTTTTAAATTTCATTATTTTTCCGTTGTCTTTGTAGTGGGAGGGAAAATGCATTAAGGTTAGTAATTTATTGTCACCTTCTATTTTGCATTTTTCCCTTCTCTAAACTAAATATTCCAAGCCCGTTCAACATTTTTCAGTGCCAAAGTCTTCTGTTTCTTAATCAATCTCCTCCCTTGTCTCTGAATTCTGTTTTCTACATTTTTAATTTTTTTTGACCTGGAATGACCAGAGTTGAATACAATATTCCAGATGACAGTGAAACATGACTTTGTACAATGGAATTTTGGTTTTCTTTCATTTGCCTTACACACCCTAATTCTCACTTGTTTTCCTTAACTGCCAATATGCACTGCACCATGTTTTCCAATGAACTGTCCATGAAGAATCCAAGATGTTTTTTTTAAAGCTATTACTGTTTCTTCAAAAATGAGAAATTACTTATTCACATATATATTGTTTTACATTTCTTAATACTGAATCCAGTCCTATGCTATTTTTAAGCTCCTCTATGAAGAACTTTGATCACTTGTACTCTGACAGCTGGCATTCCTATATTAAGATTGTCATCCAATAAAAAGGTTCAAAACTTTCATTCATGTAGAAGTGCTTAGTGACTTTTTACAGCAGTTCTTAACAATTTGATTATATCAAAATGATTGTGTTCTGTAAAATTATCTGGTTTTCACTTACTCTTTATATGAAGCTGTTGTCAGTATGCCAAAATGGCAACTGCCAGTAATCATTTGAAGATATGGGGCCATGCTGTCACAGCGGCATGAGAGCACTTAGGAGCTGCAGAATGTGAGACGGAAGGGTGTAATGAGCATTGTATTTCCACCTCCATTATAGAGCTCCCACGCACATAGCTTCATCTTCTCCCTCACCATTTAAGGACACACTTTGGCAAGAGCTCCCCCGTTCTCAAGGAGAGACAGAAAGAGAGCTGACCTGAATCCCTGTTGTTTTCTGAAGGAACTTAGTCTGAAGCAGACAAATTATTATTTACTTAGTGATTTTATGATATCACCATCACAAGATTGTAGCGCACGCCGTAGGAAAATTGGCATCGTACTTTTATTTTACACATACCAGATGTTCTTGACTCTTTTTTCAGTATTTTTTCATATATGTCAGATGACTTCTGCATTTTCAATTGAACGTTGTCATCTGGTTTTCTAACATACTTCATTGACAGGAACTTTTGATTTTTTTTTTTTTTAATTCTCTTAGTTTGTACAAGTTTCTCTGTTCCACAATTTTTAATATTTATCAGCTGTATATAGTCTGTTTTTGCAGAGTCCAGTGCTCAGTACTGCCAGTGCCATGCCATACTGCAGCCAACTTGATGGTCCATTAACACCTCTGGAGGTGTCTCCCTATCTTCTGTCTCTCCTGCCCTGTATCTCTTGTGAATAGCCTTTTCCTTGGAGGCTCAGGTTAAAGAAAGTTCATACCTTCTTTATGGAGTTGCTTAAAACTTAACAGCTAATTTTTGTGAGATTTTATTTTTCCACATTTACTTGTTCTGTGTGCAAAAGGATACTCTCTAACAGGAACAAAATCCTTATTTAGGTTTTGAGGTTCATGATCCAGTCATTTTATCTTCTGGTAAAGGTTGGCCTCAAGATACACGTTCCTGGGTTTTTGGGTTTTTTTTGTTATTTTTCCATGTACTCCACCCATTTCTTCTGTGCTTTCTCTCAGTGGGAAGTCTGACATCTTTCAGCTCCTCAAGACCTTGTGAAATGTTCATTTCTTCCTCTTTGCCTGACACAAGCTTCCAGCAGATAAAGCATTGATGTGCTGCTGCACCAAAATACTTTACATTCATTACCTTGTTGATCCATCTGAAGCAATATTGCATAAAATCCAAGCAGCAAATAGTAATAATATTGCTCTTCTTGATCCTTCTATTTGACATGATTGTACTTTAGACTTGAACTGATAGACTTAATGTTGACCTATCTATGTTTTTTTTTCTCAGGATGTGACAAGCTAACCTGCTGTCTACAAAATGTGCTTTAATTACTTAAGGCTTGAAACTGACAATTTTGATTTCTATATAATTAGGATATCAGTGCTTTTGGGGGAAAGTAAAAGGAAAGGGTTTTACAAATAGTTCCCAAAGTGGTTTAGGAAGGAAGACACGTTTCATGTCAGTGGTAGTAGAGAGAGAAGGGATCGGTTGCTGACCAGATTCTCTGGTGCTGGGATTTGCTGCACTGCTCAAGGTGGCTGCCCTATCGATACAGAGGTCAGGGGGCTAAAACAAGCTGTTCTCATCAAGCTGAGTCAATTTTAGGGCACTGTGTTGTCTTCCAAGTGCCTCTTGATGTCTAAGGATGCCTTCAGTAATGGTACTGCTTATCTCCAAGTAGCTGTGAATGCAAAATGGAAAGAGTATAAAGTCTTTGGTGGCCCCTTCTTTTTCCCTTTCGGTATGATAAAGCTTAGAGCAAAATGAAGTATTCAAGATCTTAGTAAATGTAATTCTTATCCTTTCCTGGCATAGTACAGTTGTATCTCTACCAGTTAGATTCTACTACAAAATTAATCCTTCTCTATTACTGCAAAATTAATCCTTTATCATCTAAATAAACTCACAGATTCAAAAAAGAAGTCTCCCTAAGGTTTTCTTTTCAGAGTCAGTTCACTTAATGTGATGTTGTTTGAGTAAAATTATTTCCCAATTCATATATATTAAAAAAAAAAAAAGTAACCAGTTCAGCACAAATGCTCCCCCTAGTTTCAGTTGAACTATTAATTCTGTGGAGGAAGAACAAATTAAATTATATCTTTCTGGTCTGTGTGTAAAACTTTCATACTATGAATGGCCTGGGGGAAACAGTTTGAGAACTCTCGTTTTAAAAAATTTCCCAAATCTCCTATCTTAATATCTCTATTTGTGTATCTTGTGAAATAATATATATTACCAATGAGTATTATAGATTAGTATTAGTATTATAGATTAGTAGTATAGATTAGTATTAGTATTATTAGCCTCTCTCAGGCTTTTGTTAGTTAAAATGTTTTACTTAAGCCTTCTCTCTTTGACTTAAGCAAAATATAAGCAAAGAATAAATACTAGAAATGTCACAATTTGCATTGGTTTTAATTTGCTAAGACTTTAACTTCTGGCCTTTTCAGAAAATTTTAAAGGATAATTTAGGTTCTAAAGCTATTTAACCCATTTGAAAAGGAGTAGCCTTTCTAATGGCTATCTTTAGTGTTTATTGGCCTGTATGCAAGCCTCCCTTGCACATTTCTTTTTGCATTAGTAATTTCTTGTCACTTATTTGCATTTTCTAATATTCTAAAAATCCTTCCAATGATCTGTAGGAATAATTCTAATTTCCTTAGAGTTGGAACGTTTTGGCTCTAAAGATTTCTGCTTGAAGAGAAATCCTTAGATTATGAGAACAGCAACCCAGAAGTGATTCAATCAAATTTACTGATACCTGCCTTCACAGTGTTATGAAGTTGACAGGCTCTTATTTTGGAAAGAAGCCAAAAATCCATTAATGAGCTGGACTATCATATGAAAATGGTCTTCTTACATTCTTCTGATTTTCTTCTGTGGCTTGAACTACCAAGCAAAGCAGTTATAAAACCTCTGTCCTTACTGTAATGCTGTGAATAAAAGAAAAAAAATACATTTGCATTAAATGTTTGTGAGGTTGGTACTCTGATGGCCACATGATTATTTGAGTAATCAGATTAAGCAAAATTGATTTTTTTTTTTTGTTTATATGGAAACCTTTTAAGTAATCAAAGGAAGAGTTTAATTGATTTTACCTCCTCTGTAGTATACTTATATATTGAGTTTACTTATATATTACATATTTTTACAAGGAGGAAGGTTTGTTGGAGGAGAGGTTGACTGCTGAGTTTCCACTGTCAACTAAGCATTTTATATAATTTGCAAATTATATAAAATTTTAGTCTTTATGAGGGGCAAGAGAGGAACTCAAACACATAGTACATGGAATGAAAAAACATCCAGGACTCAGCAGTTTTAACAGTTCACCTTCCTTACATAGTGTAATGAAATCATAGTTACTATGACCTTCAAGACAAAGCACTTTCTAATGGAGCCTTGTAATAAGTGAATAACAAAAATGTAAACTGTACAGTTGTTTCATGATAATTCTAGTTATATTTGCCATGGCAGTTTCCTAATTTGTCCCATCCATCTTGTCTCATCTTTACAGTTTTTCACGGATTTTTTCATATTTTTAATCTTTCATCTCATTCAGTGTCACATACTATATCTTTTCTTTTTTTTTTTTTTTGCATATGTCTATCAGCTAAATATTGTGTGTATTATGATCAACATTCAGTTACCTCATTTTGAGCCTTGTGATATTAAGCAGGATTGAAAATTCTTGAAATTGGTTCTTTTGGACATATTCATATTGTTAAGGGAGAAGGAAAAAATAAATAAAAAAGGGAAAGGAAAGGAGTGGGAAGGAGGATTCTCAGAAACAAGGTCTGAGACAACTGAACTGGGCAAATACAGTTTAACAAAGTTAGGATGAAGAGTGGCCCAGTCACTGTATACAGTGGGGAACTGCTTTTTGTAAATTCACAATCTTATGTGAGACTATGAGCTCTACGTATGTATCTTTTCCAAGCTCAGTTTGGCATCTATACAATTTTACCATTTCTATTTTCTTCTAAAATTCATCCTTAACAAATGCCCCAGAACAAAGCCTGAGCAATAAATGGTTATTGAGTAGAGCTACTCTTGCATTGAGATGCAAAAAATGGGTACTAATATGCTTCTGAGAGTGCCTCTTTACAGAGAAAGATTTAGGCCCATTGGGAAAGATTTAGGCCCATTTATTGAGGACGTTTCATGTCATCATATCACAGGAAAACTAAAACATAGGACAAGAGGTGGTTTTGTCTGTCTATTTTTAGCAGCTAAAGTTGTGATTCAGCTATCTACCCTGATAGAAACAAGAGCAAATCTTGTCGACTTACAGCTTGGAAGGAATGGAAGTGAACTCTGAATGAGGGGGATACAGTAGGTTAAGAGACCTTATCTGAATGAAGGCCATTATTTTCTAATGTTTACATTTATTTCAGCTTTCTATTTCAAATAAAAACAATGTTTTTAGTAATCATCAGCAGAGTCTGTTAGCCTGTCCTATCCTACCTCTTAAAGAAAGACAGAGGTCTTACATAGCCAGTGAAGTTCTGGAAATGTTTGATAAGTTAATTTCTATGCATAGGTACATACAAAAAAATCATTTATTCTGTTTTAGTAGATTGAAGATTTTTAGTAGATTGAATAATCCTGTATTGCCACATCTGTGTATGCCAAAAACTTATATTAGCCTTCCCATGCTTCAGGGCTAAATAGATGAATCTATTTAGTCTCTCACTATAAAACGTTTTTCAGTCTTTTAATTATAACTGTGGATCTTTTAAAAACTTGCCTATTCATCATAGTATTTCTTCAATTTCTGACATCAGAACTTTGTACAATAAACACAATATATGCACTTGACAAGTGAGAGAAGTGATATCTGCTTGCCTTCTTATGGTTAAAAATTGAATATCAAAGTATTCACATGCTTAGGAACAATAATCCAAACTTTAGTCAGTAGGAAGCTAGAGAATCTACCTGTAATAAAAAGTATTTAAAGTATTTCCAGCTGTATGATTGCTTCTCTTTTACATAACTTTTTTTTTCATAAAGCTTCTCTTCTTCTCTTCCCCAAAATTATATTGACTCAAAGTCCTAGATGTAGATGTCTAGCACTATGGCTTCAAGACTGGTTTCTAGTAATGCATTGGACTTGATGTTCAATTTTTTTTACCACTGGATTGGGGAAGCACTCCAATTTTCGGTGAAATTTACAGCTTTTCCTTCTGTTTTCATTAAAAGTTACAGCATTTTTATATCCAGAAGCTTATATCAAGTAAGATTACATCACTTTTAAATGTTTTAAAAATGTATTGGTTATATGCTTTTCCCTTCCCTAGGCATTTGCTTCAAAGAATTCACAGGAATAGCGTTTCACTTACAGAGAAGGACCAGAACCTTTTTGCTCAAATAAAATGAAAATATCTGGTTCATAAAGCTGATGTGAA
>JAVCKT010000864.1:18807-33141 GCA_032273925.1 Rhynchotus rufescens | reverse complement strand
AAAGGAAAGGAAAGGAAAGGAAAGGAAAGGAAAGGAAAGGAAAGGAAAGGAAAGGAAAGGAAAGGAAAGGAAAGGCACTCCATCTGTGGTGTCAGTATTTAGCTGTTTGCTTAATTTGTCTGTGCTAGTTTAGATGTCAGTCATGTTCTCAAGGCCAATAACTCAAACCAGCAGCTAGAGGGGAAAACATGAAGCTACTTGCAGCCATAATCCCAACTAGTCTAATATTCCTTCTGCTCTTTGAGTAGACTCTTGTCTCTCAGGAGGAGAGTGATAGAGCATTTTTCAACAAAAAGCTCCAGTACAGGCGGCAAATGTAGCAAGAACTTGCTGGTATTATTTAACAATATCTGACTCAGAGTTTCTTTCATGATGGCTGAAATCCTGCTATCCATGATCCTCAGTGAAATGTGAGCATAGCGAAGCCAACAGTGTGCACAATGTCCCAGCTCAAAATTTATACCTCTGAGGTTTCTATTTCCTGTGGAATGTGTTCATAAAGAGATGGGCTTGAAGTCACACCTAAACCCATGCCCTGGCTCAGGACAAATCCAGATGTAAAGGGAAAAAAATATATGAATCTGCACTTTATTTCTATCACCTAACACTAGGCTGAAGTAATGAATTGTTGAATGCTGGTGAATGTGGGATCGAGCTCTAAGGGCTGGGATCTGTGCCCAGACACTCTCCCATGCAGTGTCTACTGGAGGTGAGTGGGCAGCACTATTCCCCCTGGCTGGAGCAAAGGCAGCAGAAAGATTTGCAAACCATGGATCTCTGGGGAGGTTGAGTTCACTTCTATTCGCTTTCTATTTCCCTTCTTCTGTGCCAAACGGATGAAGATTTTATGCTGGTCCTTATAGGGCATCCTCCTACAACAGTGAAGACATCTAAATGGTTGCTACAAGCTTTGCAAAATCTCCATAGACTTTCCTCTGGACAGAAGCAAAAACAGATTTACACAAGAAAAGTGCTGAAAATTGTGATGTCAAGGAGTAAAGGTAGGGAGAAAAAAATCCTAAATGCCAATTAAACACAGAAATGTTTAAGAATTCATAGTGACTTGCCATTTGTGTTTTTCAAGCCAAATGTAACTTGAAAACTTTCCACCACTTGGTTTTCTTCAAAGCTTTATGGAAAATAAAGGGACTTCCTGTAAACTGCGTTGAACAGGCACCAGATAGAGCACTCCCTTCCCCCATCACCTTTCTGCACCGCTGCAAAGACTTTACTTAATGATTTACATTGTTCAAGGAGTCACTCAAGCAGACCAAGTGAAATTCCACCTGATCAGTAACATAGGGTACTTCCTATCTGAGCTGGCATAGGAGCTGTTTATCACTTCTTCTCATATATGAAGAGCTATATGGGAACTGCTGAGGTGACTACAGATTTTGAGTGTGGTAATCTCTGTGTGTTTCCTTTTTTTTTTCTTTTTTTTTCTTTTTTTTTTTTTTTTGGTAGTTGCATGAAAATCATTAAAGTCCTTTAAATACCAGGAAAAAAATGAATACAAGTACACCAAAACATTATCCAGCCTCAATGGTACATACTACATTGTCACCACTATCAGACAAAAAGCCTCACAAGAGGCAGAGATCAAAGGGTTAGCTTTTCAGTGATCTTGTTGTGCTGCTTCTTAAATGATAATGTAAAGGTTTTAAAAAACATTTACCGTAATTTCTACTAAGTGTCACGGCCTAGTGAACCATTAAAAGTGCAGCAGCTCAGTGGAGCGAGCTGGAGGGAGCAGATGGAATTCCACCCTCCCCATGCTTGAGAGGCTCTGCGAACAATGCAAACTCTTCTCTCAAATCTCCTCCTCGGAGCTCATTACCCAGGGCAAATATGTGGCAGGTTCTCCCGCCACAAAGGCCAGGACTCACCCTTCTCCTCAACCGAGCTGCCTGGTGCTGCTCTGCAGGCAGGATTTAATCTGCTTCCTACACCTGTGTGATCTGTCCTTTGTTCTTCACTTGGGAGTGGTGCATGGGGAAAGGAGGGACACCCTCACTCCCTCATTTCCAAGCTCATTTCCTTCAGACTTAAGAAAAAAAAATCTCTGGAAACAGATGTTTGTGCACATCTACTTGTGAAATTCTAGCAAGAAAGATGTAGCCCAGTCAGTGCTGCTGCCAATGCACATGTTCCTTCTCCTGTTACATCCTTCTCTTTGCCCCTTGCCTAGGCGACCATTCTGGACGAGTATGCATGGTCTTGCATTCTCCCCACTGATTTTTTAGAGTGGTTTCATGACTCATGGAAATGTGGGTCATTATCACAGGTCAGAAATTCCCACGAAGTTCTGTGATTTTTATGAACAGTATCACCATCTCCTCAGACCAGAGTACAGTGAAGCTTAGCAGGGTGCCCACAAGTGCCAGCAAGGCCTATAAATCCATCCTGAGGCAGCTGCAGGAGAGGTGGATCTGGGAGAGCTGGGGGATGCTCAGTGCTTGGTAGGTGCCAAAATCTTTGAGGGAGAGACAACTTGTCTCTCCACTTCCACTATATTATTCCACTTCCTCCTCTATACTCCACTTTCAATCACAGTTGTCTTCTCCCACCATTAGAAGAGGTTAGTTACAAGCCAAGGAGTCTCAGTGGGGAGTGAAGCCTCTCAAGGCACTGGTATTACAGATCTTTGGATGCCTTAGATACACTAGCCCAAAACTGCAAGGTCCTTATCTACAATTTGGGTCACTTTGAGCTGAGCTGGGTTCATTTTTGCAACATGTAATGGAAAAAAATCAACTGCTTTTTCTCTTTCTCTTTGAAGCCAAATATGCAATTTCTGCCACTCCACAGGTTAAGTGCCTGATTCCTCTCTGATCTGCACCACTTTATTCCTATATAAGACTCTGTTGAATGCAATATTGTTCCTAATTCCCAGTGGCAATATGGTCCAGAAAAATCCATGATCCTCCCTGGTCTGTTCCTGGCTTTGTCTTTCTCTGTGGAAACCTTACTCAGAGTGGAGCTTAATACACAGTTATTTTGCTTAATGCACAAGTTAACCAGTAAAATTTCTTCAAACTAGGAATACCAGGAACCAGCTGTCTTCAGTATTCATCCCCATGTGATTTGCTGAAGGTTCACTGATGTGACAACTGGCGTTTTTCCAAAAAGTCTTCTCCCCATTTTCAGCAGTCTTGTGTTCTGAAGGTTTCTAGTGAAAACAGAGTATAAAATTCATAGCTGAAGAAAAAAATACTTAGAATGGCCTTTTTTTCCTTGAGACTTTGAGTCATCAGTTGAGCAAAAGGAAACTCAGCATTTTATCTTCAGCTTAAGCATGCCTGCAAATTGGAAGAGTTTTATTGGCACTTGGGTGCTAGAAATCAGGCCTAGTTTGAAATCTGGGATATGGGACACCCTGGGACCTGGGGCTGCCCACTTGACAAGCTGGGCTGAGGAAGGTAACTCTTTCTGGATACTGGAGAAGTCTGGTGCCAGGCTTCATCAGCCATGTCATGGCCTGTCTGGCCTGTGTTGTGGCCTGGGCAAGGGAGGGCTGCAAGGAAGGGAGAGGGGAGGCCCTCTTTCCCTTAGAGAAGCCGCAAGCTCCGTCACGGTGCTCAGGACAGCAGCGGGAGATGCTGCCAGCTGAACAACATCCCTAGCGGGGCATGAACGGCTGCTCAGCCACGCGTGGGGAGCCCTGTCTGCCTGGCGGGCCTCGCTGCTGACTGCGGCAAGCTCTGACCAAGGACAGCCTGCTTCTCCCCAACAAGGGGCAAAGCACTTTCCTCAGCACATTCCCTGGCCCACCACGCGGCGCCTGCTTTGCTCAGGCTTCTGCTGCCTTCCTGTCCCTCTGCAAAGTCAACGGCTTTGGTTTCCTTTCTCCACCAGCCAGGGCAAGATATAGGCAGGCAGCCCTGGCCCATATGCCACTGGCTGAGCACAATGAAAACTCTTCTCTCAGAGTCCCCTCTAGTATCACAAATTGTGGCGTTCAGAAGAAGCTGACAGTTTTCTCAGACATGGCAGATAAAAATAGGCAAGTTGCAATGAATGAGTTGCCTTATTTTGAGACGTTGCTGTCCCCTCCCAGCTGAACACTGCTGCTGTGAGAGCGGAGAGACAGGGCAGTCACGTGTGAGAAGGGTTGTTCTCTGCAAAATGAACCAGGCATGCTTGAACCACCTCTCTGATCCTCTGACCATGCCCTTTGAATAATTTATGTGGATCAAGATGTTCTTCTGCGGGATCTTCCAAGCTGCTGCGATAAGTGAAAATAACCACCTTCCTGCCAGGGTAGAATATGCTCTGGTTCTCATATAGCTGCTTTTAAATGGCCTTCAACATGGCAAGAAGGTGATTAGACTGTTTCTGTACAGGAATGGTTATCCCGGATTCCAGCAGAATCTGTGAGCTTCCTTAAGGACTCACTCCTGCCACCAGTGTCAGTGCAAATAGTCCTGTACCAGGACCCTACTGAAACCACTGCAACTGCCACCTGAACGAGAGCCCAAACACTGGTCCTTTAAATTGAGGAAACAGATACGAGCGGATGCTCTGTGTTTCATTATCATCTTTCTTTTTTTCTTCTTCTTTTTTACCATTTACATTGCATGCATACACTTGAGCAGCTTGGCTTCAGTCTTGATTGAAATATTTAATGGATATTATTCATTGTTGGTATTCTCTTGATGTTGTTCTCATTCATTTTAAAACTGCCAAACCTTCCCATTTTTCAAGGATGCCTGGCCTTTTAAATAAGGAAAGCATTTTGATACCTTTATTACATTTTGCTGAGGCCACATTAGCTTTTTTTTTGTTATTATTTTGACTTTTCTTCTAATAAACTGAATAGAAATAGCAGCCTCCGCATTTCTTAAATACTTTTCCATTATTGTCCACAAACAGTTGATTCCAATCAATTTTCTTCAACTCATTCCCTCCTCAGAATTACTATACTTTTATAACCATTCACAAATACTGTCAGAAGTGTTTCCGATTTGATGATATTATAACCTAGCCCTAAGGGTTTATTATCTTCCATCTTACTCATTTCACCTAGTTTCATTTCCTTGGACTAAGTCCAAAATAGCCCCTGGTCTTGCTGATTACTCCTCAAACTGAAAAAAAACACTTTGGTACCACACTTAGAAACATGCATCTCCCCTTAATGACTCTACTACTGCTATGCCCGTCAGTGTAATTGAAATTCCACTATAGTCACTGCCTCTGTCCTTTTACAGCTTACCCCTTCCCTATGTAAGCATTTCCTCATCTACTATTCTGTTTTTAACCACTTCCAGGTGCATGTCAGCTTTCTCCTTGCATTGTTTCATCTTAGAGGTCCTTATTCATGCTTGATGTTTGTCAGGTATTTGACAAGCTGAATGGAAAAGAAATATCATTATGAGCGGCACACTGCCTGTTTTTGGATTTCCCCTCAATGCAGGAGTAGGGCATTTCTTAGAACATTTGCCATCTATGCCAAGAACAGCTACTCAGGTGCAAAAGAAACTGGGGGAAGTAAATAAAGGGAAGAGACTCTCTTGAATACTTAAGCCAAATGTATCCTTCTCTAAGTGCAGTTCTCTTGGGAAATGCTGTAGGTAAAATAAAACAGAACATTTAGGATGCTTCAAATAATATAAGCCTCCTCCTGGTGAGCAAACCATGAGGGGGCTTCCTGACCCTAGCAATGCTGCAGTGCCAGCAGAGAGAAACTACTCTTCCATTGCTTGGGCATACGCTGAGCTTTTGAGAGCCTAATTTGGCTTTTTATGTAAGCAGATCTTCCTTAAACAGAATTTTCAGTTAGCAATGAGCCCTAGACACTGTAATCTTGGGGAAGGAAGAACCTTTTCCTTTCTTTATTAAAATAAATATTAGTATCTTGCCTGGCATGCTGAGACCTTGGATTCCCGAGATGGATGGGGAGAATAGCTGACTTCCAAGGCTGCATAATCACTGCTATGACTTGTGAGATTTTAAAATGCTTAAAAGAGAGACCAAATGGGCCTCACTGTTGAGGATATGCATAAAATAAATACCACGTTATATTTAAAGGCTTGAGAAACATCGCTGCACAGTGCTGCACATGACGGGAAGGGGTCTTGCACGTCACTGAGATGCCCAGCTGCTTGCCACGCGGGTGCCTCAAAGCCACGGCTGCAGCAAGGATGCCTCCCAGGCTCTGCCAGGGTACTTTTTGGTGTTTCAGCACCTCTTGAAGTTGTTTGTGAAAAGGTTACAGCGCCCATTTATTTTTCATATGCCTGCCAGTTATAATATTGTGCCCCACCTCGCACTTGGGCATTGCCCATTCTGTGGTGCATGTCTAGTGTTTATTTCAGTGTCTGTCAGAGACCCAGGGTTAAAACTATTGGAGGTCCAGATGACATCTGGCTTCTCAGCTCCTTCAGAATATTGGCTGCAGTGTTTATCAGTGCATTATTCATCAAAACTGATGATGCAAAGTACAACATGCTGTCTGCAGCTCAGTGTAAGAGTGGAAAGAAGTTGGCAGAAATGCCTAGTGTTCTGTGAGCAGCATGTAATCAATAGTCTGGGTGCTTGTTCACTTTATGTTGATGACTATTCCCTCTGGTACAGCTTTGTATATTTTTGGGTTCTCTGTATTACCAGCTGCGCATTTTCTTTCTCTCTCTCTTTTTGATACCAGCCTTAGTAGAACAGAAGGGGCAACCTTTTGTGCAGGAGGTGTCAAATCAAATAAACTATTTGCACAAAGCCTGGAAATGAGAATCAGAGGGGAAAAAAAAAACAGTTGAGAATTTCCATGACAACTTGATATTTCCCTTTTTTTTTGTTTTGTTTTGTTTGTTTTGTTTTTTTAAAAGGATATATATTAGATGTGGCATAGGTAAAAACTGCTTTAACAGTCAGTAAGATTTTGAACTAAATTCTGCTCTCCAGGTAATGTAAATCTAGCAGGACTCCAGAGACTTCTGTGAAGTTGCTCCCACTTACACCAGTCTAACAGAGCAGAATGTGAATGCTTATCTTTAATGCAAGAACTTGCAAAACAATAATCAGATTCTCAGCTGGGGTAAGTTGGCATGGTTCCACTAAAGTCAATGGACCTAGTCTGATTTACACCAGCTGACGATCTGCCCCAGTATCTACCACACCAAACACACACATACACACAGAGTCACTGCTTATTTATTTTCAACATTAAACCCGCCTGTGAATTTGGTGCTATGAGAAGTGAAAAACGGTGGTAGGTGAGTCTTATTAAAAAGGCACATTGCAGATAAGAACTGCATTATTTTTCTTACAGAACTTCCCTTGGCATGTCTGTATTGATTTGCAAATCCTTACTATTCCCATCCAATGCAAATATTATAAAGAAGAATGGAACTAGAAAAAGGCTATTTCACTCGTAATCTAAAACAAAATATCAGCACTCAAGATCCTGAAATGGAGATTTAGCAAGCACTAATTGTACTAAACAAAACATAGGGGAAACAAAGCAAAGCAAAATCTTGCCACCTCATTTAATGGCTTTTCTTGGAAAGGCTGTGTGATTTTAAAGGGACTCTTAAATTTATAGGTGAAAGCAGCTAGAGCTGTGGATCTGTATGCACTGCAGTACAGAGGGGCTCCGGTTTGTCTGCCTTTCTTCCAAAGCCACTGAAGGTTAACCTGTGCATGCAATGGTTATGAGCTATGAGTAAATGCTGTGTGAATCATGGGTCAAACCCAGAGTGGCATTTAGCCCATTTCCGATGTTTGTGATATTTTAACTAGACCACTAGTAAACAATAAGTTTAGCTAAGATGAAAAGATGGGCTTGTAAATCAACGTTTTATTTACTCCTTCAGCAGAGCTTTTCTGTTGTGCTTACAGGACTGAGTAGATTAAGATACCTAAGGAAAAAAAAAAGGCATAAAATTAGAGTGTCAGTGAGCTGCAGATTTGAGGACATTTGCCTCCAGACATATTAGAGCTTGTGAAGTTGAAACTATGTTCATGAAGATTAAAGAGTTACTATCTTCAGGTCTTCTGTCACATGTATTCTTCCTATCCGAGACAGAATAGTAATCTGATAACATCAGTCCTATTGCCACAGCTAAACAACCTTCTTTGATTCACTGGATTCAGTCACAAACAAGGGTCTTTCAGGTTCACATAGAGGAGATGGGAGGAATCTCAGAGAGTCAGTTCTGTACCAACTTCATCTTAGGCATCTGGAATTGACTTTCAGGAGCTGCAGAATACTGGACAAAACAAAAAAGAAATTGATTGTATAAGAAGCACTCCTCTGCTAAGAAGGAAGACAAGGGAGCAGATTTTGTACTTTTAAGGCTTCTGAAATAAGTCAGAAGGCAAATCGTCCTTGAGGATCTGCAAGACTGAGGGGGCATGGGTTGTGCTGGAGTTGGTGCCTCTGCCTTGGCTCTATTCCACATGCTTTCTGCAATATGTGGAGTATGTCCTGGAAGCATAATCTTTCCTAGAGGAGAGTTCTGATTAGCTCATCAGACTGACCTGCTCATCTTATTTGTCTCAGTTCAGTAGGCATGCTGCTAAGCTCAGGCTTTTTGGATCTCTGAGTCATGGGGTGCTCTGGCACAGCAGATCTTCTGGGCTGGGAGCTAAAGGAGTGACAATGCTGGAGGCAAGTGATTTTCGAGAATCATGGGTGAGAGGAGGAAATAAAGAGTGAAAGTGGGTCGCTACTGCTATACTCTGATACTCACATCTGGTTTTGATCTGAACCTGTCACCAAAACATGCCACGTTCAGCCTCTGTCCCTCAGGGGACTACGATGCCAGGAGAACTTGCTGCGGGTGAGAGAGAGGAAACAGCAGCGTTGTGCTTACTCATAAAACATTCAGCAAGACAGAATTTTATTACAATGGCAGTTTTGCCTGGATGCAGACAGCAGGATTTGGACTGGAACAGGACAAGAATTTGCTTGCAGTTATACAACAGGTCAGGAGTCCAGTCAGACCAAGGACCCAGATGTGGCACATTGTCCTGTAATTGTTAAACCATGTGTCCCCCTTGCTCCCAGACTTTCAAAGGCTGAATACACCTTCCACCAACTCTGACTAAGCCTGTCCCCAAACTTGCAGTCTGTAATTAATGGTCTTATTTATTAATGTTTGCCCAGTTCAGTGCCCTTCTCCTCTCCTCAGTGTTCTCTGCCCTTCCTCGGACCTCTAGATCTTTATGACATAACACTCTTCCTTTCTAAGACATATGCATGATAGCAATATGTAAACACTCGTGACATCTAAAATATGCCCATTTGCCTCTGAGCTGTCAATAAAATGATGCAGGACTTTTTTTTTTGCATATATTAAATACTTCTGATTCCACATAAGAATGAGAACTCCAAAACCAGGGTGCTTGCTAAGGTGAAAATATGGGATTTTATTATTTTTACTCCTTTTGGTAGAGATATTTTTTCAAACTCGTAGTTTGGCAAAGTGCTTTGCAGATGTTTCCCTTGGTAGACTGAGGAAATATGGTGAAATGAGTAGCTTTGGGAAGCTGTGGGTTCACATAGTCAGAAAACGAAGCAGGGAGGATAGTGAAGACCATCAAGGTATATTTTGTGCAAAGATGCCAAGTCATGGAGGTAATATTTTCCTGCAGAAATCAGCTCTAGCAAGATGTTTTTGTCAGGTTTATTTCAATATAAATTCTTGGTCTCTTGGAGGACAAATAAGACTTCACCATGAGCAGCTGATTGAAATATCATTCCACTGCATTGGGTCAGCCCTGCAGCCCGGTGTGGAGTGCCAAGAAGGGTTTCATCTGGCCTCTCCTTTTGCGTGGAGCTTGCACAGCCCAGGTCTGGCATTGCTCCCCTCCAGGGAAGCCCAGCTCTTCCTGAGTTTCCCATCTAAGTGCTCCCACCTGAGCATGGCCCCCACGCTGCACCAGCCGCCGTGCACTGGGGCCACCCCACCATCCCAGCCACCCCAACAGCCTCCCCAATGACAACAAGGGCCATCGCCCGCCTCTCTGTGCAAGGGCACAAGCAGACACACTTAAATAACTGGAAGCCAACTCGGGAGAATTACTGAAACATTTGTCTTCATACCCTCAGCATCCTGCCTAATCCTCTGTGCTTCCCACAAGGGACCCTCTGCAACACACACAAGAAAATATTTGCTCTACTTCACGGGTTTCCAAATTTAAGCCAGGCTGGAAGGATTGGGCTGGCACTTTGTGTTAGGGATGGAAGTACAGACTATCTCCGCTACCTGCTCCCACTCATGCACATACAGGCACATGAGCTCCCTAAGTCAGTATTATCTTGAATGACTAGCAGGGCATAGCCTGATTTTGGAGCATTGATGGAAGTTGGAGCATGGGTAGAAGGGAAGAGGATAACACTTTATATGCAGTATATAAATATCTATATAGATATATCTATATATATAAATATAATTTATATAAATTTAGAGTAAGCTCTAGAGGAAGGAAAACAAAGTTTAGGACTCTTGCTATTAACATCAATCTTTGCTCCCCCATCCTGCCTTTTAGTGTAGTTCATCCTTTAAGGAAAATCCCAGTCAGTTTTTGCTTGGTGTCACTTGCAGTCTGACTCTGGTTCCATACTCTACTCATGATCTATCGCCACCTCTGCAATTGTCTTCCTCCCTGCTAAATTATCAGCCCTGCTTGCTTGGACATCCTGTCCCACCTAACCTTAGTCACTGGGATAAGAACTCCTTCTTCTTCTTCTGTGTCACCTCCTCACACAACTGGCCAGCACACAGAGACCAGCAGCCATGCAACACCTACAGCAAGTGCAGATTTCCCTCATGTTGCACCCAAATCTTTCCACTGACCGTAGCCCAGGAGTGCCAATATGTGACTTGATGGCTGGAAAAACAGCACCAAGGGCAGCAGGCCAGGTTTCTACTCTGCATCTGGAAGCAACACCTTTGGCAGCTCCCCAGCAGCTGTGCCACCAACTTCACTCTGTCCAAGGCCACCCCAGCTACCCGGCACAGCAAGGTCCCCAGCACAACCTCGTCCATGTGGGCTTGGCTTCCTCACTTGCCGTTTGTGACACCTGGTCCACCTCCAAAAGAGAATCAAGAGAGTTGTTCTTTTTACACTTTATCGTATATGGCACCAAATTTTGAACTAAAGCTCTGATGAGCTCTTTGGTGCTGTCTTGCCACTGAGAAGAAGCCCGTTAAGGTCAGCTCAGCATCAGTCTTCAAAGGCATGTGCGTGTTACATGTGCTCCACAATGAAAATGTAACTATTACTTAAGCACAAGGATTTTAATTTTCAGGAAAGAGAGGAAAAAATTATTAATTTGTATTTTGGTATGCACAGTCAAATCCTTCATTACTATGGTGATATTAAATAAAAAAATAGGAAAATGAGGCTGTACATAGGATTTTGCTGCAGGACCAATACTCTTTAAAGCAGTTGTAATTCTGAGTGACTTGAGTTTGGAAAGTTCACAATACCTACTCTTCAGTAAAACAAATGATGCTTATTAGATAAGTTTTAGAATTACTAGAAAATTATAAAATATAATAACACATGTAATATATTAATAATCCAGATTCATAATTCAGATCCAGATAATCCAATTACTGCTTACTTCAGAGAATATTGGTTTGTTTCTCCTGTGAAGGAAAGACATAGATTCCATACTTGCATGTGGTATTTTCAGAAGGTTTGCCAATGATTACATAACCTTATAAAATTATTGCATATGAAGGAATGGAATTATGTAAGAACTATTCACTCAGCAAAAACAGAAAAGAATAAGAAAAAAAAGATATTCAAATACTTCCACTTCCAGTGGCAAAACCATGGAATGAGTCAGCATTAAAAAAAAAAAAAAAAAGAAGAAAACTGAGCTCTTAGCCTTTCTGGTGTTTTTTTTCTTCTTAAACCAGCCAGTTTGGATTATCCATTTTTTTGAAGTATCTTCACATCAATTATCTGAGCAGTTTAGAATGCCATAGTCTCATTTTGTGACAAGGCTATGAAATCCAAATGTCATCCAAGTCCATCAGTAAATGAAACTATATTACCTTGTGCTAGATCTTATGCTCTGTCAAAAAAGCCCCAGATTTTTTGCTCTTTTGAAACACAAAACTATATAATCACAAAAGAAGATTGTTATTATAGTATATTATATTAATTATTACATATATTATGGCATGTTAATTATGTTCTATCATGTTATATAATATTATGTTAATTATGTTTTATATGTTATATAGTGGTAAGTATAAAGATATATTTACAAATTCATCAGAGATAGAGAGGTGTGATAGGGTTTATCATAAGCTGAAGAAAGACAAAGGGATTTTTTTATTAATTTTTGGTTCTTGGTTTGATTAATATAAATTCCGTGTTGGGCACTGTGTTACCTGTATGTTTTTGACATACGTGTTCACATATTTTTTCTTGGAGATCCATGGACCCAGCTCTGTATGGGCATAAATGGAGTCTGCTGAAGGTTCAGTAGAAAACGTATCCCTAAAATATTGATTACTTTCCTGATTGTTAAATCATTATTAAAGCAAGTTGAAAACTCGTTTGCAGTCTCTTCCAATACTACTAGTGTCACAAATGACATCAGTTTTTAGGAAGATGGATGTTTCCAACGCTGGGCTCAGAAATGCCAAGTGGAATTAGCAGTGTTAAAACAAATGCATTTCAATGTTTATTCATGGTGACAAGTGCTCCTCTCACTGTACTTCCAGGCTGCTGGCCTCAGCGATGTGGCTGCAGGTTCCTTTATGCACAAGTACAGGCCAGCTCCAAGGAGGAAAGGAAAAGGTATCTTGGCACAGCCTGGGCTGGTGAACTGTGCTGAGGGTTGAACTCGACCTGTCCTGCCTAATTCAGCCCAGCGAGCTGGATCCTTCTGTATGCTCCCTGTACTGCGACCACCTGAATTGCAATAAAAGCATTTGCATAAGTACTGTTGAGTTGTATGTAAAAAGAGGTTTCATACATAAAGGATGTTGGGCAGAAACCATAAAATCTTATTTAATTATTAGTGTAAGTCAGACGCGCACAATCAGGAGCCTCTCTGTTGTTAATATGAAAGAAGCAACAGATAGACCCAAGCTTTGCATGGAGGATGATCTGCTGAAAGGGAATCGTATGACCCTTCCACACTCAGAGTAAAACGGTGAGCTGTTATTCCTCAGCTGAGCTTTAGCACTGAGATCACCACATTCCTGTGATGGGCTAAGTGATTTCTTTAGAAAACACTTCAGCATCTTTTAAAATCCTTTTTATCTTTTGTTGTACAACCTATAGTTATTTGTGTTCTGCACTCAGGACTCCCATGATCTTCTGCTATGGCCTCTTGTGGTGGTTCTCCTTGGCCAGCACTGGCCTTAAAATGCCTAGCAGCGTGCTTTCCTAAGGAGAAGTGTTTGTAGGACATGGCAATCAGCCTTTAGGGGGAAATTTGTACTGCAGACCCCTGCACTGCCCCTGAAATGCAGGAATACCAAATCTAGTAGCCTTTATAGGTCTTTGTGTGACCCCTAGTCTTTATTGCCATGGGAAATAACTGCAGCTGTGTTTGATGCTCAGTGTTTATCATCTGAGGTCTTACAGAAAGAATTACAAAAAAAAAATTAAACAAATTTACTAGCGAATATAAAAAAGAACAAAGGCCAAGTACCTACCAGCAAGATTCCTTTAAAAGGGGCATTTTCTCATGGATGAGGACAAAGAGGCAAGAGATGATGCCTTGGAGCATGAATTGTTGCTCTTTATGTGTTGCAGTGGGAAAGCAAATTTACAAGAACAGTAGGAAGGGTGGAAATGGTGAAACCCCAAGCAACATTAGTATATGCAGCTGAGCCACAGCACCCAAGAGACCAGAATCTGGGTCAAAGCCTTGTCTTACCTTACAACATGATGAAATGGCCTCGGAGGAGCACAGCCAGTGACCAAAATGCAAGAAAAGAGGAGTCTAGATATGCAAAAGCCTCAGGAATACGACTGCAGTTTCTCTGTGTAGAAAGGACATTTGAAATCTAAAGTAAAGCCCTAAAAGCAGAAAAGTGTGTCTGGAAAAGAACATCCAGACAAGGATGTCCTACTGTGCCCAATATAGCACATTTTTGTCTATTTTTTTCCTGCACTCATGATATAGCACAAGGAGTGCTGGCTGGTTTTGCTGACTGTTTTGGTAAACAAACACCTAATTTAATGAACCCATGAGAGTGAATCAGTTTCTGAGCCTAAGTCCAGTTGGAAAGCGCCATCCACACAGCAGCCAGCAGGCAAAGCTGGAGTGCAAGGCTGGTCCCAGTGCTCTGCCTGCCTGCAGCCCTGCCTGCTGCAGGGTCTTCACGGGCAGTGAAAAGTGCATGGAGGAAAGCAGTG